>PNEQ01120660.1:0-10846 GCA_003012365.1 Medauroidea extradentata
AATTGCAGTTCGCTTTCCACTTAGGTTCCTCTACAATATCAGCTGACATATCGTCGGTATACTGCCAAAAGTGATTAAGTCATAAATGCTATTTCGTTTAAAAACAGTAATAAATTGTAGATATTAACAAAAATGTGGTATGTTACTATACTGTGACACAACAGTACGAAACGACGAATAGACTTGAAACTTGGGCAATTGTTCGTGAACAACATATACACATTCCTAGCATTTTTATAATTTTATCTCATTTTGACATTGACACTTTTGACAGTAAACCGACGATATATCATCTCACTAATCTCAGGTTTGGGGCACCAAATACGTTTCCGCGAAACCTTAACTCTCTGAAACTTTGTAATGTCAATAATGTTAAAGTGAATATTTTGACAATATATAATTGAGGGCACCGTCACCAATGGTTGTGCACAGAGTAAACAGATGTTTCTCATTCGATTAACCTCTTACCTTAGATGTCTGTAACTACCATAGAACGTCAAATTGGCAGTTTTATAAATAAGGGCCAGGCGAAGTCGCTGTTAGTGGCAGGGACAAACTTAAGACTGCTTTTCGCATGGACAGCTATAGCTACTTATCCTTCTGCAGAATTAGTTCAACTAGCCGCTTGGACATTCTAACACTTGATGACTGAAGTACCAATCTTGTGTACAAAGAGGTTTTTCAATTAAAGTAAATATTATCAGTTACGACTAATTCTCGCGAGCAAAGCCGCGGGGGACTGCTAGTTTTATACATATTTTCCAAGTGCTTTGTTTATATGTTGTAAGTGTTTTATGTGTCAACGAAGTTTTGGCGCGCTCAGCAGCAAGGTCGCCCTGAGCCCGCCAAGGCTTCGGCAGTTGAGTACTGACGGCTACGGTCGCCCGGGTACCAGCATCTCTTTTGTCTTATCATTCACTGCAATAGTCGTTTTCTTTCTTTGTCTGGAACAGTAATTTAACGTAATTTATGTGCCCGGGTTAACCTCTCTCCCCTGTCGACTCGTTCCGCGCCCAGGGGCTTTTCATACCGTAATATTCTACTTCCCACCACGTGGGAATATTACCGCGTCGGCTACCGGACGGGCCAGATCCGGATCCATTTCATACATCGCTAGGATTGTGTTTTGTACTGGGAGATCGATGTGAGTAAATAATAACACCTTGTCTATATATATATCTGTGTTATTATTGACTTCGCCGCTTCATGGTGTTTCAGCGCACGGGACCCTACAACCCGGTGACGTAAGTGTTTATATGGGTGTACAGGTGCCCGAAATCCCTGTCGAGTGCATTGTGTGTTTTTGGATATGAGTGTGGGGAGGGCCATAACACTCCCCTGAGTAAGTAGAACGGCAGAGGACGAGGAGATTTTGAAGCCGGCCGTCGGCCACACGACCCTGAGATAACTCCACTCGTAACATCTGAGTGCCGGTTCTCTGCTAACCGGCTGGCGCCTAGTCGGGAACGATCTTAAAGCACGCTAGTATTTTCTCATCACCATATCCTCCACCCTCGTCCCCGTCAAGTGGCGCCGCAACTAAGGGCTTCAGTTTGCACCGTCAAGACACGTAGCAACGTACACGCTGCAATTCGCACAAACGGGACCTTTGTGAAGTGGATAGTGCATGTGAACGGGACATTTCGGGCACGTCACGGCCACGTGGTCGCCATTGTAAGTGACGCGGAAGGATGAGTGCGCGAAGGCGGCCATTTTACGCGAGCATTCCAACAACCACCCCCTCATCCCTACACCTACCGGCTAGGTGGGTGGCAACCACCCCTCTGCCCGGAATATCGATCGCCAGACTACCTCCCCTCCCGCGCTAGGCGAGGGAGACAGCCGCGCCGAGACCGGTGACCATGCGGAGGAACAGCTGACCACCGCAGCAACGCATCCAGGACCGTGCAACTGCACCACGCTTCTGCGCTCGTGTTACCACGCTCCCGCGCCATGGCATACTACAGCAATAGTGGCAACGTCGCCCACGTTTGCAACGACTGTCTTGGACAAATACCAGAAAATCCGGCGGAACACAAGTGTCGCTTAAAGGCAGTAAACGCGAGCTGGCAACCACAAGATCCCTTCCGCGACTTCTGCGACGAGCTGCTACAGATAGCGCCCGATGGCATCCCCACACAAACGTTCACGTATTGTGGGAAATTACGACAAGATGCGAACTAATGGACACACGTTGCACCCACGGCCGTATGCTATTGCGCCGCGCAAAAGACTGGGAAACAACAACAAAGCGTGAGGTAGACAAAACAAACGGGTGTGATAGCATGATGTGCGGACACTACGGACCTTGCATGGCGCAGTGCGAGAGTTGCGCCCGGAAGTACCATGAAGGTTGTGTCTCTGTCACCGAGGCCGTCCGGATCCTAACGGGATTGTTCCGATGCGACCAGTGTGACACCATCAATCCTCACAAGACCGGTACGCATACAGACAGTACTAGCAACCAGGGGGAAGGGGAAACAACTGCTATTAGAACGGCGGGACGCTGCCAACGTCCGCGTTGTCGCGAGAGGGGGCACGCCCCCCTCACCTGTAAATTCTGCGGAAGCAGAACACACACAGAGTGCTTAGTTGCAGGGGAACGGACCACCATAGTAGGAGCGGACTTCGTGTGAGCGTCTGCCTAGCGGTCACCAGCTATAGGCGGCCTCAATCACAGGAGAGACCAGTCCCAGCTATCGGGACCCTCACACCACGAACAACTGGCCAAGCACCACCGACTACCGTCGCGATGATACAGAACATCACGCTCCCACCTACGGTCACGGGCCCGACAGGTTTTGCGGGTATACCACGGGAAACAAACCCAGCGACAGCAATACCAACCGTCACGAATACACCCAGTCACTTCCAATCGCTGCCCACTTTCGCGGGGTTACCGAGCGAGGACCCCGCCGACTTCATCGCAGACTGCACTAAACGTCTCCAGAAGTATGGCGTTGGACCCGACGAATGGGCACAGTGTGTGGGTAGGCAATTGGTGGGCCAAGCAGGGAAATGGTGGTGTAACATGACGCGCTACGGGATGCCATGGCACGAATTCCATAGTTTATTCATGGCGCAATATGGGGAGACCTTTGGGTCACTGCAATCTCAGAGTCGCTTGGCACTAGAGCCACAGGGAAGCGAACCTCTATCCGCGTTCGTGTCACGAAAATATAACGTGCTCCGCAAATATCAATCACACCTGACAGACAGACAGGTACTCACGGCAATTATCGAAACAGCAAGACCCGAGTTCCGTGCTTCATTGGTGCCGTTGCTACACTACAGTGCGAGTGAATTCACCAGAGCAGCAACACTGTTCGAGCACCAGACGCTCCAGCCGGCAACGCCGCGCCCACAGCGACCAGCAGCTGTCAGCCACGCGGAAGGGAGTGCGCCGCCAACCAGCATAGCAGGCAACACCACAGGTGACGCAACTGGACCACGCCGGGGAAACACCAGGTATGAGAGTGACCACACTAATCCTAAGAGTGTTGACAACCGTGTACCTAGTCGCCCATTCCAACCGGACTATAGCCAACCACCACGATACCCATGTCGATACTGTGACGCCCGCCAAATGCATTGGCACAAGGACTGCCCTAACGTGCCTGCGCGCGATAGGCGAAATAGCCACATGAGGGGCCACCCGCCGGGAAACTACCAGTAGGGGTCACGGGGCCTGACGCTCCCGGCGACCCGCAGTCAAACGTAAACAAACACGAACCTACTACACACTCAGCCTTGCTCAACCAGATATACAGTAAACACCACATGTCTTTAAGAATACTGGTTAACGTCAACAATCTCCACTGCTATGCCATTGTTGATACCGCGGCCTCACATAACTTTGTCCGACCCGAAATTGTTACCAACCGAACTGTTGACCGTGTAAATCGGAACGTACAACTAGCCACCCGGACTGGGAAGTGTGTGACCATCGGCCAATCCACAATTACCATTTGCATACGCGACCTTGAGACAACCACAACCGCTTTAGTCACCCCGGAGCTCAGGGAGGATGTCATCTTGGGCCTACCCTGGCTCATGGAACAAAACACAGTAGTAGAAGCAGTCGCAAGACGAATACACTTTGGCATGAGCGAACGCCGCACGGCCTATGGGACTGGGCATCGAACCAGCGACCCACCGCCGGCGGTGCGGTTGAGCGACATCACCAATAATGTACCGCCAGCACACCAGGCTGCCTTCCGGCGCCTGTTAGACGAAAGGCGCGAGGTTTTCGCCGATGGCGACAAGCTGAGTCGCACAGTGGTGACAGAACATCAGATTCAGCTCAACACCGACCGACCTATATACACACCCATGAGGAGCTATCTACCCCATCAGGCAAAACTTATAATGAAACAAATCCAGGAGATGCTTGCGGACGGTGTGATAGAGCCGGCAAACAGTCGCTACAATTCGCCCATTACGTTAGCACCTAAAAAGGACGGCACGCTACGGTTTTGTGTGGACATGCGCCACGTCAACCAGGCCACGAAGAGCCAGGCCCCGCCGTATATTAGCGTGAGGAGCGCCCTTAACACCATTGGTCATGCCTCAATATTTACCACCCTAGACTTGCGCAGCGGCTACTGGCAGGTGCCGGTACGCCAGAGCGACAGAGAAAAGATGGCATTCACGGCCCCCGATGGCAGCCGGTATAAGTTTTGCGCCATGCCCTTCGGATTGCAGAGCGCTCCCGCCACATTTCAGACCATGATGGTCCAGGTCCTGGAGGGTCTGTCGGGCGAATTCACCCTGGCCTATATGGACGACGTACTCATTTGGTCCAGAACTTGGGAGGAACATATAACCCACTTATCCCTCGTGCTAGAGCGTCTCGCCATCAACGGCCTAACATGCGCCGTCAAGAAGTGCCAAATCGGCAAGAGCGAGGTAGAATTCCTGGGACACGTAGTGAGCGAGGAAGGGGTGAAAGCGGACGCCGAACACCTGCGCCTGATCAAGAACACCAACCGCCCACCACGCGCAAGCAACTGCGCAAGTTCTTCGGACTCATTAATTGGCTGAGAGAGCACATCCAGGACTTCGCGACGATCATCGCCCCCCTAACCGCACTACTGTCGCCCCAGAAATGCTATGTCTGGACTGCCGAAGCAGAGGAGGCACTCCAGGAGGTCAAAAGGAAGTTCGCGCAGTGCAGAACACTAGCACACTACGACCACCAACGCAAGCTGTATTTACAGACGGATGCAAGCCAGGAGGGAATAGGCGCAGTTCTATACCAGTATGGCGCAAGAGGAGAACGATGAGTGATAGACTACGCAAGCGCGAAATTCGGCCCGACCGAGAGACGCTATCACATGAACAAACAGGAATGCCTCGCAGTAGTATGGGCAATGAATCGCTACCGCGCTTATTTGGAATACTAACGATTCGTGCTACGCACCGATAATAGGTGCCTAGTCTGGTTACAAACAATGCGAGATGCGCGCAGCAAGCTAGCCAGGTGGTCAATGACCCTGCAGTCATATGACTACGAGGTCGAGCACGTGCTGGGGCAGGAGAATCAACTGGCCGATGCACTATCACGATCCCCTCGCTCTGATGTCATAGTGTATGACGAGAACGAATGGGAGGAGATACTACCACAGGAGCGCCCACGCGGAGGGGGGGTGCAGTTGTACCAACTCACGGCGGAGGAGCGCCAAGACAACATTAACCAGATACACGAGCAAGTGATGGCGGCGCAACAGAGCTGCCCACAGTGCCAGCAGAAGCACGCGGATTGCGAAAACAGGGTAGTAGACCACTGGAGAGTGGTAGACGGATGAGTGGAGAGCCGTCCCCGGCACACGAGGGACCATGGAAGCTGTTTGTACCCGAGAGCGAGCGAATTAGAGTATTACGGCATGCACACGACAGCCAATTCGCCGGCCACCCCGGTGCACACCAGACACAGCGAAACATCGCGAAACTGTTCTACTGGCCTGGGATGAACCGCGCGACGAGACAATACGTGCGACAGTGTGATGTCCGTAACCGCTACAAGTCGCGGTGCCCCGATGGCCAGCAACAGCAACAACCCCGCATACCCACCGAGCCATTTGAGACAGTAGCTCTTGACCTCATGGGACCCTACCCCCGGTCTACAGGCGGAAAGAGGTTCATCTTGGTGGTTACTGATCTGTTCTCACGGTGGACGGAGGCCTACGCGATGGCGAGCACGCGAGTTAAGGCACTGGTGAGGACCTTAAACACCGAATTCTACGCCCGCTTGGGATACCCCAAGGTCCTGCTAACGGACAATGGCTCCCAATTCACCGGCCGGATGTGGAGAGATGCTTGCGAGAAGTGTGGCGTGTACCACCATATCACGGCCATTTACCACCCCCGCGCTAACCCTACAGAACGGCGGAACCAGGAGCTGAAAACACAACTACGCATCCGTGTGGGGTGGAAACATGAAAGTTGGGCGGAACATCTGCCGGCCGCACTCTTCACACTCCGTTGCCGAGTAAATGCAGCAACCGGCCAAACACCCGCCGCTGCGCTGACAGGCAGTAACTTGAAGCTGCCGGGAGAATACCTCTGTGCCCCGAGGAGGGAGGAACTGGGAGATGAAGACAGCAGGACAAACGGGAGAGCGACGCATCATGCCGCCATGCGGGAGACCCAACTACGCTATACGAGTCAGTGGCTAAAGCACACAAACCGGCCGCCGACGATTTTGCGCCCAGGCCAGAAGGTGTACGCCAAGACACATCCACTGTCGGCTGGGAGCAAAAAGTACTGTGCGGGGTTCGCAGAAAAGTGGAGTGGGCCGCACAAGGTGGTACGTGCGTATGGACCCACGAGCTACCTGATACGACGCGGAAGGGTCAGAGCAGTCAAGGTGCTCCGAGACGACCTGCGTGTGGTGCAGGACGAAGCGACTATGGAAAACCCCACGACACCAAGTAGGCGACATCCAGAAGAGGGAACGGCGCCGGGTGAAGAGACACCACGAGCAGGGGAGATGACGCCCGCCAGGTGTATCAGGCGTCTTATCACGGGCAACCCACCGGGTCCAGTGGCCCTGGAACCTGGTAACCCAGAAGGACCGGCCACACACCAAGGTGGAGGCTCATCGCGAACCCCAGCATCGGACGCGACAAGGCCAGCAGATACGGAGGGGGAAGGAGACCCCACCGCCGTGTGTGCACGAGTAGCGGGCCCGACGGTCACACCCACGGTAATGTCCCAGGGGTGACCGTTACGGGACCACCATGACATGCGAGGACCCCAAGAGGAGCGGTTGCTTCAAACCCCGTCCAGCCACTGGGAGGAGACTGCGAGCGGACTCCCTCTAGTCCCGCGCCGGACAACACACGGTGCAGCATGGGCGACACCTGCACGACGCGAACTCATCAGGACGGACGGCTGGTTACGCTGCTTCCTCCCACTGCAGCCCGCGTGGACACAGGTCCCGGGCCGATGCAGCCATCGCCCCAGGTCGCTGATGACAGACCAACCCGAACTGACATAGAGGGCCTCAGGCCTCCTCGCCGTTCCGAGCACCTGCGCCGTAGGGGGCGCCCCGATTGCCCCACCTGCACGGACGACAGGGCGCCTCACAACACCCCAGCGAGACCGACGGAGACACGCTCCCCGACAACCCAGCAGCAGCGCTACGGACTCCGACCGCGGCCACTGGGCCCGCGGAGGCACCCCTGTTGCAGGTAAGAGACGGTGGGCGTCGTGGTGCACAGACGGGCTCCAAGAGGGGGAGCTGTTTGATGCGGACCAAGCCGCATGCCCTCGGAACAGCCTGTCGTGCGCGCCACGCGTGCAGGAACACACCTGGATACCAGTACTGCGGGCGCATATGGAAAAGCGTCCGGCAGCGTGGTCTCAAGAGGCCACGGGATCCCGACGCCGCCCCCGCAGTCAAACACAATGTCCAGCCATAAAACAAACCCTCTTGACCTCTGGCAATTGCTGGGAATACGTCCCATCAAGCCTAAAAGCCACAAACACGCTGTGAACCACGACGTGTCAGTGCGCATGTTCTGTGTGAGTGAGGAAATAGGGGACACATGTGTAGTGTGATAAAGAGACGTCCTAGGCCAGGGGTAACATTGTTCCCTAAAATTCAGCCCCCGGGAAAGACTTGTCAGGTCTAACCTCAAACTCGGGTAGATACACCCCTGCGCCTAACGTAATATTGGACTCGTCCAACCGGCAACCTCTGCCGTGTAAATTCTTTAAAACTTCTAATTGTTAAAATACTTTTCTTTATAATAACATTACTCTCTAAATTTTTAATTTAACAATATTAAAATAATTCTCTGTTATTAATGTAATTTAAATGAACGTAACGTAAAATATTGTCTGACATAAAATTTTCAAAACATAAAAATGAACATTCCAAACAACCTTTTGGACATTAATCATCAAGCCTAAATTTGATACATATTTTCCAAGTGCTTTGTTTATATGTTGTAAGTGTTTTATGTGTGAACGAAGTTTTGGCGCGCTCAGCAGCAAGGTCGCCCTGAGCCCGCCAAGGCTTCGGCAGTTGACTACTGGCGGCTACGGTCGCCCGGACACCAGCATCTCTTTTGTCTTATCATTCACTGCAATAGTCGTTTTCTTTCTTTGTCTGGAACAGTAATTTAACGTAATTTATGTGCCCGGGTTAACCCCTCTCCCCTGTCGACTCGTTCCGCGCCCAGGGGCTTTTCATACCGTAATTTATCCCACTTCCCACCGTGTGGGAATTTTACCGCGTCGCCTACCGGACGGGCCAGGTCCGGATCCGTTTCATACATCGCTAGGATTGTGTTTGTACTGGGAGACCGATGTTTCAGGGCATGGACCCTACAACCCGGTGACGTAAGTGTTTATATGGGTGTACAGGTGCCCGAAATCCCTGTCGAGTGCATTGTGTGTGTAATGATATGAGCGTGGGGAGGGCCATAACACTCCCCTGAGTAAGTAGAACGGCGGAGGACGAGGAGATTTTGAAGCCGGCCATCGGCCACATGACCCTGATATAACTCCACTCATAACATCTGAGTGCCGGTTCTCTGCTAACCGGCTGGCGCCTAGTCGGGAACGATCTTAAAGCACGTTAGTATTTTCTCATCTCCATCTCCTCCACCCTCGTCCCCGTCTACTTAATATAGTGGTTAGAAAGAGCAGCCAGTAATTTTAATATAAGTCATTATATTTCGAATTCTATAACAGTGTTCGTTGAAATCATAATTTTTTTCGGGAATGACTGAAGTTGATGTAATTGTTGAGGAACACCCGAGCCACCAAACATAGCAGAAGGGGGATAGAGAATCTTAACATAAATTACAAATGAAATAATTTAAATTACTTAGATCACTTTCATTACTGCAATATTTTCATGAATTTTGCAATGCTGAGTATAACAGTAGGCTACATTATTACAATCATTCACTAAGTATTAATATTAACAATAAGCAGTAAAATAGTTTTTAATACACATCTCGTCTTTTATGTTGTATAATATGGGAAAGGGAGGGGCATGTCCTGTTTCCTCTCCCCCTACCACCTCGACAAGCTCTTGATGCCTGTGAATTATACAACAGTGGTAACAGTGTACTAGTATTACCTGCAATGTAACCAGTTATGACAAGGCAGTTGTGATAGTGGTGGCTGTAGTCACACGGTTTCCGAGATTGAAGATAGGAATATTTGTTTCATTTTGATGTGGTTTAATGTTCAGAGATATCCGTAGTGCATCGAGAATGTTATCATATATGCTATTTTACAAATCTTACTAAATCAAGCAAAGTCGTTTTCACGAATGAAGCAGTCTGTGAATGCATAAATGAGAGTGATGAGAAAAGTGTTGAATATTTATTTGTGTGAATCACAATACTTAATTTTAAATTTTTATTGAAGTGACCAGAGATTACATAAAGTGGCAACTGCAAATCCTAATCATTTTGTAGATATGCTCATTATTTAAGTGCTTTAATATCGGCGCAGTAATAACACACTTCCATACTTCAAACCTTTCCACATCACAAACAGGTAGGAATCTGTGACGACTTACTGTTCCATTTTCGAAACCAGGTACGACACAAATTATTTTTTACATAATATATCATGCTAATATGAAACCGTAAGTTATAAATTAAAATTATGATGCCAATAAACTAGTTGCAAAAGCTACTGATCCACTAAAATAACCAATTCGATGATAACCTAGCTTCCCACTAAGGCCGTGTTCCAAATAATTCGTACTCGTACTCGTACTCGTGCTCGCACTCGTGCTCGTACTCACTCCCACAATCCCTTGCGTGCTAAATGCATGCTCCATGCATGCTCGCCATTTGGAACACAACCGGGCGCGATGCATACTCCCAAAAATAAACACACACACGTGGTAAGCGACGTGTGTTGTTAAGAGGTTAATGTGTGAATGAGTTGTGGCAATGGAACACGCAATAGGTGCAATTGCGGCCCTAATGGTCATAAACCAAGACCGGAGACGGTTACGACGGCAACGGTTACGTCTCATTGTCCAAGCATTAAACAGGAGAAGGGTAACATAACCTTAATTATAACGCAACCCATACAACAATGTGGTGTACTGGAGGTATAGTTAACATGGTTGTTTGTTGTATGTGTAGGAAAGAGGCCCATTCCGCGTATCTGACGTGAACCCAATGGTGTCGGCCATACTGACCGGCCAGACAACCAAGGAACACTTAAGGGTGAACCACGAGTCATTCCGACGCATAGTTGAACGGTGCAGTGTTCATAAAATGTGGGGATGGAGCAATGAATACGAGGTTAGTGCAACCGGGATTGCGAGGACATTAAACATCTAAACATTCGAGTCGGGTGGTAG
>PNEQ01120663.1:0-26341 GCA_003012365.1 Medauroidea extradentata
GCGTCATTGGCGGTGTGTCTTTGGGCAGAGGCGTCATTGGTGGCGTGTCTTTGTGCAGAGGCGTCAAGGTGTGTAACCTTCGTGCAGAGGTGTCACTCATTTGACTGTGCCAATCAGAACAAGGTTACCGCGACACCACACGTCTATCATTTGCTGGTAGAACCTCAAGACAAGTGACAGTTAAAACGTCCAATCACTGACCTTGAAACAGACCTGCAGATGTGCACTTAAGGCATTTAAAACAAGTTGACGCAAAATTATTTTTACCTAAAATCATCGACTCTGCAGATGTTATCATACAAATGAGTTGAGTTGGTTTTACGGCCCTTTACCAACGAGGTATTAAGAGACGATGAGGGTGAAACGAGGTGAAGGGTCAACACAACATCCATGCCCGAGCCGGGATTCTAACCCAAGACCTCTCGCACCGTAGACCGGCCAACTACGCTACAGAGGCCGGCTTATCTTGCAAATGATTTGCTAAAAGTTATCCCAAACGAGTTGTGAATTTCGTGACCCAATTTCAGATTTAAATGTGCCTGTGTCTGCAGTTTACCTTATCTAAAATTACAATTTCGAGAAATGTTCTTGATCTTAAGTATAGGCTGTTATTTTTTCTTGTATACTAATACTTTTAGTATCAATGATCAATTTATGTCTACCTTGCAAGAGTGAAAACCGGAATTATGTTTACATCTTTTAATTCGATGGAAACTAGCACAGCCTAACGTGTAAAGGTCCGGTTCCCTCGTGTTACTGAAGCCAGCACCAGCAGGCCGCTCGCTCGTCTTTAAAACTCGCGGAAGTGTATTGCTCACAGCTGTTTGCAGGTGCGTGCGCATGCCGGCAGGCTGGTGTCTGGTCGCCATGGCAACCCTGTTTAAAGCCGAAGAGCCGCAGGGGCGCGGTGTCCTTGTCCGTGGGCGGCACGGCCGTAGAATACGTACGGAAACAGAAGCGAAGTTGCGTGCCCCTGCATGGTTGTTTTGTTCCAGCGGTCAGCAGTCATGTGGAAAGTCTCATGCCACTTAATATTTGCAGACAAATTTTACATGGTCGAAGGGTTAGACCTCTCGCCTCCCACCTAGGCGATCCGTGTTCGATCCCGATGGGTTTTCTCCGCATTTCTCATTCCGTTGCTGCTCCACACTCATCTCTCCTCATCCATTCTTTGGGCCTGACGGGCGATAGATGTCTCGCTAGTCGACCTTCATCCCGGCCTTCTCTCATATACAGTGACTCTGCCAGAAGGCGGGAAACCACAGTATATTTTAAGTAAGCAAAACAAATCGAATGCTATGGCACCCAAGGGAAGGATTTCATACCCCGGGAGCATGCTTTTGACTAGGCGCACGTAAACATCTGCCGTACCCTGAATTATGACTTGAAATGAAGCCCTATGCTGAAAAAGCGACAAAATACGAAGACCAGGGAGAATGGGAGTACCCCGAAGAAGCCCACCGGCTAAAATTAACGTCCGCCATGTTCTCAAGTGCGAAAAATCGTCAGTAATCGAGCCCGGGTTATCATGGTTACCGGCAAGTGTTATATACGCTGCGCCAGCCGCAGTCCAAGTGTGAAGATACATACATTGGAGTGATGCGAGTATGTTTTGTGCTGGTGTGTGTTTATATATATATATATATATAACGTGTTTACGAAACATGTGTACAAACTTGGGCACGTTGATCGTGACAGAAAAAGGGGAAATTTTGATAGGGCACCCATAGTACACCCTTCGTTTGCGTTTTAACACGGATGTGATGGTTCATTAATAGTTAAATGCATGGGACCTTTGTTGCTAGTCACGACGTGTTGCTTCAACCTATTGTAATCAAGAATCAATTTTACTTCTCGGTGTATATGTTGCACGCAATTACAAGGTGCACCGTCTATTATTTACAGTTGGGGGGATATGTAGTGTTTGTAAGGTGTACCATACATTTATTTTAACATTCTTTTTCACCCTCCGTCTTCTAAGTTTTTCTACAGCCATTATTATTTGCGATTGGTGTTCCTTCTGGATGAGTAGTCATTCCTCTCTTCGGGTGACGAATCAGGTTTTTCTTAAACACGAGTTGCCAACGTAATAAGTGGCGTATGATGTAAGGTATAATGGTCTTGGCTGTATAGTCTGTATGTGGTTACTTCCTTGTTATCATACGGACAACTAACACGTAGTCATGTACCCTGCTTGTGTACAGCAACGGGCAAGCGCCTGTATTCTCTGCAACAGTCCACTGGCTACTACAGAACGACGTAATATTATGTTAGTCGTTCTCAGGACTGTTAAGTGCCGAATTGTCTTGCTGGCTGTATCATTGAATGCTGCATTGGCCTACAGTCTTATAAGATAAACAGAAAATTGGGCACACAGCGTCATGAGTGGTTCGTTTATTTAGTTAGGCTCTTTGAATATTTAAAGTAAGTTACTAATCTGCCTAATGTGTCATTAGTTTAATATACAGCATTAAATCTTGTCATGAGATAGTTTAGTTAACTAAGAATACAGTTAGACTACGGCAAATATTTGGTAATTTGGTAATGACGTCATTACACAGTGTTCAAGTATTTGCGGAATTAACGAGAATACCAACGAATTGCAGCTTCGGAATATTTTGTTTCGATCAAGTGAAAGCTTTTCGGACAAATTATCACTAGATTGCTGTAAAAGTGTTCTGCGAACAGTGAGCCAGCATGTAAGATTTTCCTGTCTTCAGTGAATAGGCATACATTGCGTTATTTTACCTCTTTATGCCTTCGTCCTCGTCAGTGGGGGTAACTTTGCGACAAGTCTCAATACATGCATGACACCGAAGTAAGCAATTATGCCGCACTCTCTCAAATGTCCCTGATGCATGTTGTGCGAGACATGTATTACTCATTCAAGGTCTTGTGACGCCTTGAATATGCATTTTTGACCATTTGTTATCGATCTCTGAAGGTTACAGAATTACGAGTACTCTTATCTGATATTTCTATTGACATACTTTCTTCCCCATGGCTTGTTATGCATAGGCATGTCAGGGTTTTCTGAGCTTTCAACATCGTTTCAACGCCACAATAGAAACGTATTGGATATTATTTTATTTATCATCTTCTAAAATTGACAAAGTTAGGGCATCCTCTTAAACATAGGCATTCGTTTTCGTGTTAGAAATACAATTTATAAAATTACACACGCAAACACACACATCAAACTTGTGAAACCAAAAGAATTTATCTATGTTGTATGAAAAATAATATACCTACTTACATTCATATGAAAATTTTAATTGGCAAATACGTCTACTTTTAGGGAAATTACACCAGATGCCAGAGTAATACTTTTTATTTCCAAGGAATGGACTATACTAGTACTCAGGTTCACGTATACAGTAGTTGGTGCTAGTTACAAAACAACCTCACGTAGCATGGTCATTAATCCCCTCCTCATGCGGAAGTCCCAGAGAAATGGAATGGCATGCAGGTGTACAGGGAGCAGTTGTATACATCGGCGTATCTCATTCGAGTCAATGGAAAATCACTCGGCGAGCCATCAGCACGAATGCTATGTTGACAAATAACCTGCCTCTTGGGCTGTAATGACTGTTGTGGTCTGTATGTCAGTTATCAGATCTTGACATGCCACAGGGAAGGACAATACGGTTTCACACACAACGTTTACATATCACACACATACATACCGATACAAGGCATTGTTCTGACTTACTCAAGTGCCAAACCTAGAGGAATGTCGCATAATCTGAAAAATAATAACAGTTAATTTTATTAAGATGCCTTGTGGTAATCGATATTCATTATATGAGTTATTACCAAGTATGGTTCATATACTGTATGTTCATGTGAAAGTTTTGTGAAGAATAAATAACCATGTTGTATCATTTAACAAGCTAACTTTGCATCATGTACCTACCACGACTGATTAAATTATTTTGCGTTGCAGAATGAGTAACATTCCTCAACGGCGTGATAGTGTTCCTAAATAAATTTAGGCGATTGTTGGAACGTTGGCTTCCATCCGCGAATTCTTATTGCCTGAGCCACTGACACTTTCTTTAGTGTTTGTTTTTGTTTCCTTCGAATAAGCCAATAAGATTTAAGATTTCTTTCCGAAAATATTGTAGTATTAAAAAGTGTTTGGGACAATAATTTAAACGTCACTTGAAAATCTCTAGGTTTTTAAAAGTGTGTCTATATATATATATACATACACACATATAACAAGGAGTAACATCATATGCTTTTCGAACCTTACGAACAAACATTGTGCCTGAGTGACATAATTCGTTTACCGTAATCTCTCGCGCCGGAATCAAATGTACAACACTGTGGCGTTGAGATTGTGCACCAAAAATACGACACTCGGGCCAAAATTTTTCTTCGGAAAGTTGGTAAAAACTGTTGTATTTGTTTGCTACCTGCTATTCATAAGTAACGCATTTAGCTTCAATTTTAGGTACCACGCCCTTTTGTAAATATTTTCGCAAATTTTCTCTGCAGTCGTAATGAAGGTGTATGAACGGCGAACCACTCCGTATGTAAGTGTGATAAGACACATGCTGGAGAACCACACGTAGCTTCAGACTGCAACCTCGAGTGTCGGTCAATAACCGATAAGACGCCGGTCTCAAGTTCAGACGCCTGTGCTGCCGTCTTGTTGCAGGAAGAGATCGCGCCCGTGATACGGCCCACGTCACTGAAGGCTGGCCTGGTGGTGGTACTCTCCTCGCCTTATCTTATCTGCACGCGGAGATTAACCTCGACTCTGCGAGAACGTGTCCGCGTCTCCTCCAGTCCTTGCCCAGCTCTCCGCGAGAACGCATGTCGGGCGATGTTTGCGCCGCCCCAGCACATCAGACAAACCTGCAGTCTTTACTGTTATAGTCTGTTCACATTAAAACTAGCACTCCCCAATTCTTATTACATCCTAAATCTGTATTTTATTGGAGCCAAAGATTTCAAGTATTGAGAGTGGTTGAACGCTTACAGTGGTTTTTAGTTTCAGGGTATAGTCTTCATTTTAAAAATATAAATATGTTTGCAGAATGTATAAAAGAAAAATTTAAGCAGTGCTCACTTTATAATGAACAGTCTATACGAGTTTATACCCTGGCCGTAGCCTGGCTCGCTTCGAATGAAGGTCTTATTCAATGAAATAAAGTTGATATGTTCATTTTCCTAATCGTATTCATCATTAAAAAAATTGTCAACAAACTTCATGTAAAACTTTTATTGCTTGTATCCCCAGTATATAGGCCTACTCTGTTTCCCATATGGTAAAACTTTCCTTACTTCGTAATACTAAGGCATCAAACTTCTGTACCAGAACTATGTTGAACATTTTATTCGTATTCTTGTGTATGGGATATATTGTATACTGCCAAAACTACACATACCTGCTCTGTGTTGGTACCTAGTGAACTCAATGTACGATCCTTGCCAATGTTGTCAAACCTGTAACGTTGTTTATGTTTATCACAGTATAGCTCGCATATAGCCGGTTTACCCTATGTTCAGTAAAATTTGAAAGTAATTCCTGGGCAATAACTGTTAATAGTTTGCAGTATATGTCACAATGCCAAGACAAAATGTGCAGTACAAATGGTGAAATTGATATTTCTGGTCCATTTTAGAACTAAAATTATCTTGTATTGTGACATGTATTACAAAATATTGACAGTTATTGATCTTAAGTAGCTGTCAATTTTACTGAAGTTAAACAGAACACAGTATACCACTCAATACCTACAATATTTATTCGCAGTACTTAATATCTCGCACTAATACAAAATGTATGTTGATATCAGTACATCGCAAATCAGTTTCCAAGTACTATCCTTTGTTTTAAAAAAATACACGTCGAGCCCATTGTGTCTTACGTGCTTAATTTTTCATCATCTCTCCCTGATTCAGGAGTTTATCAAGATTCATTAAAAAATATTATGTTAGAAGTTACGTATTCATTGTGAAAATTTTAACAGAATAAGTAATAATTATACAACGCTAAAGATACTTTTTAAGACAGTTTTCAGTCGTCTTGTAGTAAAAACTAATTGAAACATTTTTTAACAATTATGCACAAGTACTTAATGCTTATTAAGGGATACACTTGCAGTTGCTCACTTGACTTTTCAATTACGGTACAAAAATTAGTATATTTTGCAAATAACTTTCCTGGCTGTGAAATTTGGTACTATTGAATCTCGTAGAACAGATTATGTATGCTGAAGAAGTGCTTCACTCTTCTGTTACCTAATATCTGATGAAAAACTTGGAAAAGTGTGTAAATTTTTCAAACTGTAAAGGCTTCGAAAAACCTGTACAATTAGTTAATATTTTTTTCTTCATAGCAGATATACTACGCCCTGAAATAATTTCTCTTATGTCCCACGTTCTCTTGTTTTATGTTCGTTTCGAATTTTACAAACAGGATGAAACTAAAAGTTGTCAACCCTGAGGAACATGAAACTATATAATTTTTTTTCTGCTTGGCAAGTTTTTTCAGGCACATTCCTTTCAGGCATTTCTTAACCCGCACTCTTTGTGTCGATAGAAATAATAGCGGAATAATTAATTTCTGCAGTTTATCGATTATACGTTGGTTTTAAAATGCGCCATTGTAACCATTTTCAAGTTCTAAGCACTTTTGAAGACAACTTTCAGAAAAAAATACCCAACTAATTTCTTCGTGTTATACGCCCTAATGTATACAAACTGAGTATTAATTGATATGACAGTAGTCTTGATACTGTATTTAAACATCTAATTAAATGTGCAGTGTTGTAAATGAGTAGCAAATCGAGTCTTTGTTTAGGTACATGCAAATTGGAGTATAGGTGAGAGGTTATTCAGAGTAAAGTAAGCATTTCTTACAATCATAATTTCAAGAACAATAAGAAAAATATATAAGTTTGATAATTGTGGGCTAAAAAGTTAACTTTTGAATGGGATGAAATTCGTACACTGTGATTACTACTTACTAAATACTAAATGTTTAATTTTTTTTTTCAGAACTTCATTTTATTATTTAACCAGCGCATGAGTGATAGTTATAATTTCATTTGCAATGATATTGTTCCCAGTAATAGGTCTAGTTGAAGTGGTTACGTTATCTTTTTTTGCGTACTGACGTTGTGTCTTTGGTATTTAAGTATTTAGTAAGTAGTATGTTGCTAATCATTGCTATTTTTAATGTAGGCTGCTTATACAGAATTACTAAATTGTAAGACACTTAATTTGTAATTGGAACGCATATTGTGTACAGTTGATACGTTTGACGGCAGAATATGTGATGGTGATGGGTTGGGACCCCTGACTTTCGCGTTAATATTTGGCGATAGGCTAGAATACACTGGCCTATACTTACCCTGATCACACTCCGTGACGTAGTTGGCTCCGAGCCTTCGTATCTTTGTTTGCACGCAATACAGGATAGTGGCAGGGGCGTCGCGTGAAGTGTTCCAAGGTGTGCGGTGACCAGCAGTGACTATACACAACACTGAGTTGTCTGAGGAACCATTTTACTTGTATGTCAGAAACACTCCACAGCCAGTAGCGTACAAGAGGCAAGGTACTTATAATATATACACCTTGGTCTCTGCAACAACACAACTGCTCAAAGCGTATAGTCGCTGCTAATACCGCACGCCTTGGGGCACAGCCACGCTACGCCACTGGATAGTGGGTATGTTACAAGTGACCTTATATCATTGGTTAAAAGTCCTGCAGAGCGTTACACACAAGCTGCCGACCAACACCAGAAGTCAGTCGAGCACATAGTTACTTGGATTTGGGGCCGCGGTGGCAGAAAGGTCAGACCTCTCGCCTCCCACCAAGGCGATCCGGGTTCGATTCCCGGCGGGGTCGGTCCCCGGATTTTCGCATGTGGAAATCGTGTCCGACGATGCCGCTGGTCGGCGGGTTTTCTCGGAGATCTCCCGTTTCCCCCGCCCATTCATTCCGGCACAGCTCCATACTCATATCATGTCATCCCTCACCAACGCTGAAGACCTCGATGAACGCTGACCAAAATTTCTCACTCATTCAGTAACTTGGAGTTTAGTCTGCTGTCAGCTAATAAGGCGAAATGCGCAGGTCTTTGTAGTGACGGTATATAACTAGTAGAGACTCGCGTTTTCTTTCAGACACAAGCTAGAATTCCAACAACTGTAACTTTGTGTCACTTTCGCAGTTGGCCTCTTAACTTATTCGACACTTCCTGGAAGTAGCTGAGCCAACAATAAAAATTTTACTAATACAGACCTGTATCACTTTAACAACAAGCAGCTAATGAGCATTTGTTGTCTGCTTCAGTTCACATATATTCTTGCAGGTTAGCCTACACGTTAGTGAACCAGCGAATTTTTCCAGTCTCTAATAATTAGAGATGATAGTACATCGCGAAAATGTTTTCTACCAACATAGCCTTGAAAACACTGACACAATGTAGCTTTCTGCAGACCAGTACTAGGCATCAAATATTACAATAGTGGGATTCTTATTGGCTTGGTCAAATAGGGCAACAGTTCTACGCACAAGCGAAAGCCAGTAATAATATAATAAGCTGAACGTGAGTTGAAACCCAGCAAACAGTCAAGTTTTCCCACGATAAACTATCATTAGAGATGATAGTATATCGCGAAAATGTTTTGTACCAACATACCCTTCTTGCAGCAAGTTTGATTGGGCTACATACGTCCGATACAACGGAGCTGTCTGCAGACCAATAACAAGTATCAGATATTACAATATCGAGATTCTTATTGGCTCAGTCAAATAGGGTAACAGCTCCAAGTACAAGCTAAAGCCAGTCGTCTTCTGGTAAACTGAACGAGCGTTGAAACCCAGCAAATAGTCCAATTTTCGCGCGATATACCACCATCTCTAGCTATCATCTCTATCTATGTATGCTTGGTTGAGCGCGGACCGACTAATGCAGTAGTTTGCGTATGTCTGAGCGGGGGTTGAAAGTGGCCTTGGCGGGAGGAAGGAAGGAAGGGGGAGAGGGTGGAAGGTAGACAAGAGTAAACAGGCGCCGGGGTAGCGTGGGCAAGTGGCTCATGAATATGCAGGGATAGTGGGTCTCGGGGCTCGACGCCGGGGCCCCGGGAGAAAGCGGTGGCGGCAGACGTCACATATAGGAGCGGGCCCGCCCTCGGGGTTCGTGAAAGTGCACGCCCGGCAGCGTGTGCCGCCGGTATATAGCAACATTGCAAGACCGATATATCCAATGCTCTCTTTCTTACTTCTAAGGCCTTTCGCCACGTCTCTGCAAACCTTCGTCTACTATTTCTCGCCACCCGTAAATGTGTTTCTGTACGTACCGTAAAGTGAGATTGGGGTCCGATTTAGTCCATACCGTATGAAAATTCCAAGATACCTTTCATTCCAGAATGGTGACTATTTTTAAAGATGTGAATAGTAAGTCCCGATAAATATAAAGACTGCAAATCTGGCGCTCGAACTGCGTGCAACGTGATCGGAGATACTGTTTTTTTCTCCTCAAAGACCAGTAAACGTGCGTCTGCAATGATTATCTACAATAAAAAACACACTTCAGACTACCTGTGAATATGACTTATGACAACATGCATTTTAGAAGCATCATTGTAAGCCCTCAAACTTGGCTGAAATCGGCTTTTCCAAACACTTGTTTCTCAAGATGTATGTTCCAGATTCGTTCGACATTGAAGTTTACAATTACACAGGACTTTGCTTCAGAGACACGTAGCATAAAATTAGAGGATTACCGCTTTGTAAGTCATACAGTAAAACGTTACATTGGAAACCCTGCGCCCACGTTTACGACTTTGGGCGTAGAAACACTAACACAATACCAATGTCGGCTGTTTTGCTCGTAGTGCTTCATCTATTTTCGCCTCACACACAAACACACCCTTCATCAGGTGGCTGAATTTAAACAGAAATACGTGGTTACGGTAACCCAACTCAACGGTTTAGTTACTAAGTAAACTTGCATACATTATTATTAGTGATGAAGGTATATCGCGGAAATGTTTTGTGCCAACGTACTCTTAAAAAATTGTAGTTTCTTGTGACATGTATGTTTGAGGGATATACGTCTGACACATCGTACGTATCTGCAGACAAATAGCAGACAACAAATATTACAATAGCGGGTTTATTATTGGCTCTGTCTAACCGGATAACTGCTCCGCTTACAAGCGAAAACCAGTAATGTTTTGATAAGCTGAACGTGCGTTGAAATCCAGTAAACAGTCAAGTTTTCCCGCGATAAACCATAATTTCCAATAATTGTTAACTATAGTGGTTCTCCCTCATGTGGACGACCTATACCTTGACTTCTGCAAACATTTCTATTCCTGTTGTTTGAAACCGTGTCCATAACCTGCAAATAGAACACTGTGGCATTCCTAAAGGCTCGTGCTATCTCATGTATCTGCCGAGTTTTCCGCCTTCCTGTGGCACCCCTAGCCATTGATTCCGGAAAATCACGTTCCAACTGAAGGCTTTATTTTTTCGTTAGTCACAAACTATTTTTGTCATACATTTAGGCAAAACTGGACTTTCCAGAATCGCTATATAAGTCTCAGTATATCGTTGCACCCTATTGTTAATTGGAAATAAAACATTCCCCCAATACTGCAGTCGCACAATTATTCACGTCACATAGTTGGTGGGTACTTTTTTTTCTCCTCGTGATTTGGCCTGTAGCAGTGTTAACTCGTCTTATTTAAAGCCCATAATGCACACTGATATTAGCACATAACTCACATACAGGACTTGAAAACGACAGTAATTTCCCTCCGACATTTTCACAGTTCGGGAAAAATATAAATTAGGATCATTTATTTTTATTTATTTGTGGTTGAATACCAGCTGACATAGTGTCAAGCCACTCGTTGTGTAGAGTACCACGCGTCGGATTAATCAAGCTAAACAGCCACTAGTTAATTAAGAAAACGATCATATGTGCCACCGAGCTAGGTGTGTATTGCACCTAGACATACTAGAGCAAAGATTGGCGGCGTTCTAGTACTGTAGTTATGTTTTTAACAATTACGATGCGTCACTTTTCTGTAGGCGTGTTTGATGTTAGTTGTCGGGTACATTTCTTTTCTGCGCCATTTCTATTTATTTGGAAGTAGACGGCCTCAGAGGGGACACCTTGGGCCAGTAGGGAGGGTGCGCATGCTATGGTTAGCCAATGCCTTCCGCAGTGATGGGGATGAAGAGACAAACATAGTCCTGGCCCGAGGAGATAGCAATAAACGTCAGCTCCCCAACCGGGAAACGAGCCTGCGACCCTTGACTTACCGGCCGGTAGTTCCAACCGCTGAGCCAAGATGTCGGACCCGGGTCCATTTAAATATTTATTTTAACATGAGGCAGGAGTGCTCAGGCGAGCGTGAACAAAGCGAGGGTGTTAAAAAGCGACGTGAGTCTGCACACGGAAGACATGCGGAGGCGGCGATGACAGGCACAATGTTTCCCGACGCGTCCTCTTTCATTTGTCAGTGGAAACGGGGCGCGAACATGATGGACGCGCCCACAATAAAAATAACAGCCATGTTTTGTCTGCAGGTTCTTTTTACGATGTCGCCAAATGAATTCACCCATCCCCCACTCCCTTGTTGAAATCTTCAGCCAGGAAATAACACAGCGTCGTCGCGTGCAGGTTTCACGCGTGTCTGCACTGGTACCTTCTGTGACATCGTATACTGTTATGAGGGCAGTCGTAGTCTTCATTTCCGCCCGCACACGATTCTTTGAACTGTGACCTCTGTGCAGAGGTAGGGAGTGAGGAGATTTCGGTCAGCGCTGAACAGCTAGGTCTCTAGCGCTGGTTTAGGGTGAACCTAGGAGGGGGGGGGGCGGTATATTACGCGAATGTAGAGCAGCGCTGGAATGAAGGGACGGGGAAAACAGGGAGATCCCCGAAAACAAACCCTCCGACCAACGACAATGTCCGGCTCGTCTCCCGAATACGAAAATACCGGCCTACTCTGCCGGGAATCGAACCCGGATAGCCTTGATGGTTGGCGACTACTCTGGCTCCTGAGCCAACTGCGTCCTCAGAACCTGCTAAGGTGAGAAACCCCCCCCCTCCTTTTTTTCCACCGGACTACAGTATTTTCGTGTTTTTAACCCGGGTGTGTGCGCCTAGCTTAAATACACGTTTTGATTTGTCTGGAACGGAGTATCCACCTCAGCCACTAGCTCTGAACTTGTAGACATCAGACTTACGGGGTATTGATCCCTAGTACTGTGGATTTACCCGTTTTTCCTCGATAACTTTTGCTTCAGTCGATTTATCAACATTTTTGACATGATATGGCATAGATAAAAATGTATTCAATTTTCTGAAATGATGGTAACCTCAGTGCCTTCATTATTTTGTTACGGAAAACAGCCAGCAAAAAAAAGTTGTTTATTTACGGGAACGACTACAGATATTACAAAAGTAACAGAAACCTCGCCGCATCTATTCCAAAAATTTAAAGAAACTATAAACTATGTCATGTCAAAGTGAAAAAATTAAAATAATCTCTCTATTCTCCGATTTACAAGAAAAGTCATAAATCCAAACTGTGAAGATTAAATCCCCATTAAAAGAGAAAGTAGACTTTTATAGGGTCCGGTGAAATATGCAGGCCGTATTGTGTTAACAACAGTTGTTTCTCATATCACAATGAGAGGCGCGTTTGAGTAATAGAGGGAAATTACTTCAGGCAACTTACATACTGCAAAGTGGGATTACTTCGCCTAATTTTAGCGTTACTTTGCACCTTATATTTATGTTGTAATAAAAGGTTGGCAGAATCTGAAATTGTGGAAGTTTTCGCCTTTCATTACTTTAAAGTAACGGGTATCTTGTGGAATGCTCACATGTAACGAAATAAATGTGGTGGTGCAAAGTTACATTCAGTGGTGCAAAGTAACCTTAGTTTACGGTATGGCATTATCTGGACTGAGCTCGCGATTTAAGGAGTGCCAGTGTGACATACTTATCACGTGACTAAACGGCGCTCTAGTATGAATAGGACTGTCTCCGCTCAGCTCCAACTATCCAGCTTAGTGGTGGGTTTAAACTGATTAGCACTTGAACGTTCAATGCACTGGTTAGGTAGGCCCGTGTCTCATTTACCGTCTTGAATCCAGATTGGTATATAACATTTCAGTGCTGTAACGTCTGTGGTGCCACCGTAAGTATAAAAACATTATAAAATCAATGCCTATCATTAAAAATAATATATTTTAAACAATAGTCCATAAGGTATAATATCATTCGTGGCACTATTTGAGTTACACATTTTATAGGCCTCAGTTAGATATATTGGGCCCAGACTGAATTATTGCGAGTTCTGTTTCCCAAGGTCTTATATCTTTCAGAAGACGACATCGTACCTTTGTGTGATATTTCAACATTTCTCATGATACTACTCGAGTAACTATTTTATGTAATTAATAACGACAAAGAAATGAGGTCACTTCAAAGACCCAACAATATGAATAAGTATATGTAAATAACATGTATCATTATATCACTATGTTGATGCCAGCGATTCGATACATCACCAAAAATGTTAAAATACTGTCATTTAAAGATAAAATTTTGTTAGGTTGGTATATTCAATACCACTCATAAACTATAAATGGTCAATATTCAAGTCCGTTAGTGTTCTGTGATTCATGTTTATATTCGCGTAGTCTAATACAGAAGCCGAGAGACTAAGGGTATATAAGTAGTGTTTTCCTGATTTCTGTCAGACAGTAGTATGAATAAAAAATATCAGTTTCGTAGAGCAATCACCAAACTTTTAGCAGAAGCTTACGATACATATTTTTATATACATATATATTTTATATACATATATAGAGGGGTACTAATTTGTGCATTCTAACTATGTCATATTGCATGTACTGTGCTCGCGTGTCAATTAATATCTCACTAACGATATTGTATGACTGTTTTTAAATCCGAAAATCTAATTATCCTGGATTATTTCCGCCACCTGCCTTATTGACAGGACAGTTACCATGAACCAACTGCATTGTACTGGTTATGCCACATTTCTATCACTTCGCGGTAATTACGCTATCATGATGTTAACATTTTCCCCTTTGAGGCGATCCCTTTGTGAACACGAGCTGCATAGCTCTGTGATGTAGTGCCCGCCAGCACACGTTACAGTCCTGCAAACTATCGTCTGTACATGTAACCGATGTCAAATGCAACGAGATTTTATAAACGTAGCCTTTGAAAACTATTTGCGGTGAGATACCAATATTCACATAACAGTAGTATCAATTCCTTCGGTATAAGCTTTGAATGTTTTTTTACAGTGTGGGTTGTTGGTGGTTTAGCATATGTAAAATCAACGTTTAAAAATTATTCTTACAACTGATTATTTATTTTAACGTAAAAGTACAAAAGTACAAACAATTATGTTGGCAGTGATAAAACGAGTTTGTTTAAATGGTTGGCTGCTGAATAGAATTTTTTAAGTGTGCACTTGAGTGATGATGGGTTTAACAGGTTTGTACTCATGTTTCTAAAAACTTCGAAAACGTCTTTGTTGATTCATAACGTCTAATGAAGATGTCTTTCAAAACGTTAAGTTTTTTTTAATACTGTGACTCTGCTTGGTAGGTAGTAAGGGCTTTCAAAACAACGTACGTAATCAGAGACAACCTGAGGCACTTGTTTTCTTTTGATTCGCACAACTGTTGTCAGAAGCCGTGAAATTATCGCGAAATAAAAAATAAAAAAAAACATGTATACAGAGTGCCATCTTGATATGTATAGCAAGTGTGTGTGTGAGAGATAGTTGTTCTTAGATGCGATATATCGGACAGAATCATGAGCAAACAACAATACAGGACTCGAGATATCTGAATGTTTGTTGCAAGGTGTTTTTATGATAAGAATGTATGTTTTTTTTTTGGACATACACATATTGCTCATTATTTGTCGGTAAAACCTGTAAAAGGATGATCATAGTTTTACAGGTTTTATCAACAAATCAAAAGCAACTTATGTATACAAATAAACCCATACATTGAGGACTCGTTGGTTGAAGCGATCGCATTTCTGATGACAGAGAGGAGAAAACAGACGTTGGTAGTTACCGTAAAATGTGAATACTTTAACTGCAGGGGCAACACAGACCAACTCAAGATGTGTGTTTGGGACCATTTAATGAATAAATAAATACGCCTAGTTAAATACTTAAACCTTGACCCCACTTAATGCTATGGTCCATAATTTTTACTGTTTTTATTATAGTTATTTTTTTTATTACTGAACGAGAGCAGATATCGAAAAATGTTAGCACAGTTTGGCTAAAAATTGTTTTTTACTATGTATTCTTAGTTTTTCTAGACAAAAATTATAAAGATCTGGCTAATTAGTTCATCAACTAGAATTTCCTTAATTGGATAATTAGCTAAAATCGTTGTGTATTTCGCCTTGAAAAATTATTTAACACAATTTACACTGTTTTTTTTAAACAAAACTGTGCAACAGTTTTTCGATATCTGCTTTCGTTTAGAACTGAAAAACTAATTATCGTAACAGAAGTAGACATGATAGATCATATCCTTAATGGCAAGGGAAATGGCTGCAGCAAGGCAGAGTACTGCGGCGCCTGCTTCGTCGTGGTTCTATGAGGAGGGGGGGGGGTGTCTCGACACTCTGAACCTTCACACAGCAATATATCTTACCCAGGGTGTAAGCCGCCGCCCTCTCGCGGCTCCAGTGAAAGTGAGAATAGAGCAAGTATGTACTGGACAGAAGAATGGAAGGCTCACGTATTCAATTTTGCCTTTTCCTCGCAGTAATTTAACTTTAATACTAAAACGATTTAGAGCTGTAGAATTAGTCAAATTTCTACAGAAATACAGGAAATTTGACGCCGGTAATGATCAAAGAGGTATTGCAGAGTCAAGGCAGTTGTTTAAAAACGAAATCTCGCGTAGTAACATTTTCGATGCCAATGTAAAACATTAACACTGAAGCAATAGTTAAGAGTTTACCAACATCACACTGTCTACCTAGCCATGATGTACGTAGACTACACAGGAAACACCATTTAGAAATAGGTTTGAGAAGTTTGGTAACATTGGTACATACATTAAACTTCCCTCTACATGCAAGACAGGTTGCAGACCAACTCGCTCCTATACGGAACTTACATCTTAACAGCAGCTCTTTTACTCGTTGGACGCTCAGGAACGAAGGAAGCGACGAGGGTGACACTGACGCGGGCATGAAATGCCGCTACGTACGAAGCATAGGAACTGTATAGAGTTCAAGCTTTCCGTCAAACCATTTTTGCTAAGGGAATTTTAGCGATGATGTAATTTAATTGATGGAAAGCCTGTAGTAAAGTTCAATGCACTGAGTTTCCGCAGACAACAAGTAAGTATATTTCGATCAATGACAGTCTGAAAATGTTGTTGAGTAGTCGGGAAGTTACGTAATATTTGTGGTGTCTTGACGGTGACATTCTGCAATCATCTGAAGTGTGTTTTCTTTCCGTTAATCAGCATAATAGGCGCACGCGGATTAGTTTAGTTAAAGAAAAAAATTGATTTCCTAACACACTACAATGCATTTGAAGAGCGTAATGCCAAAAGTTGAACGTGTCTGTACTTGTAGTCGTGTCATTGTCGTTGATCTTCCATTCCCGTCTCTAAAATCAAATTTTTTTTTTGTTCTTACTAAATTTTCCTGTACGCAATTTAGAAGGTGCATAATTCAGTGTCCTACAGAAAATCAATTAGAAAAAAATAAATGAAAAATTGCCGAAAATAATATGAACATGGAAATCCATCGAAAATCTGTTACGAAAATGACGAATTGATAGTAATTTCACAAGGATTTCTGAATAGTGTGTTAGCTGCATTTTCGCTTGTTTGAAGGCGAGCCGGGTTAGATCCTGGATTTTTCGCGTGTGGGAAACGTAGCGGACGTTGGCTGGTGTTTTTTCTTTTTTCGGGAACTCCCGTTCCTCCTCCCCCTCCATAGCTTCCTAATTCGCCATCTCATCTAATTATTACATCCACTCTTGGGACGGGTGTGTCTCGCTAGTCGAGCAGCCGACCCAACATTCAGCCCATGGTCTTCTCTCTAAACACTGTGACCCTGCCAGAAGGCGGGAACACGTAGTGGGTTTTCTGCATATTTTATTTTTTCGCTTTTGTGACATTATGAGAAGAAAAATGTGAAATGTGTTATTATAGCGTAAAATCTAATTACCTAGTGCTATAGTACAAGTACCGCAGTTTAACTGTTAACGTGCAGTTAGGCCGCAATCAGGCCCGCGGTTTTTTTTTTGTATTCTTAATTTGATGGACTGATTGCAGCCTAACTGCACGTTAAGAGTTCAACTACGATGCTTGTACTATATCGCAAATTAAATGGAATTCACGCTATAATAGCAAATATCATGTTTTCTTCTCAGAATTTCATAAAAGCGAAAAACCAAATAATTCAATATGGCGACTATTACGGAGCCTTAAGAGTTACTGAACCTTAGCTTTTTTTTTTACGTTTAAGGCACGAAAACGGGAAAGGTGGTAAGTCGAATGTAACACGTTCGTCAAAACATCTCGTCGCCTCTAGGCGCGGAGTACTAAACTAGCGTGCAGTGTTTTCGTATAAAGTGTTTTTCATCGCGACTTCTAGCGATGACCCTGTTATTTTAGTTTTGTAAAGTATGTGGTAGAGTTTCTATGATTTTGTTTTACGATTACGGTCGATATTTTCTCAGCTACAGCAACGGGAAAATTTTTTAGCGTTTTTGAGGAACTTGGCAATAAGGTTTGTAATTAGCGGATGACATTTTTAAAATCAAATGGACACCGTTTGATGTGGGTTTTCTTTTCTAAGAAAACGGCATTGGAAACATTTTTAGTAGTTATACAAGAAAATATTACATTACGTGCCACGCTGCAGCACGGCCCACGCGTGACGTTAGCGTGTACAACCGCGCGACGCAGAGCAGATCTGTGCGGCCGCTCCCTGCCGGCCCCGCCGAACACGGCAATGATGAAGGGTGGGTGTGGGAGGAGGGGTGTACGTCTGGCTCGCCCAGCCCCTCTGCATCTGCAGTTGCAGCAGGCGGCCGCCGGGTTGCCATGGCGACGGGACAGCGCAGCGTCACACCCCCGCCGACGCCAGACCTGGACCTAGACGACGCCTCCAGCTACACGACAGCTTCCGGGTCCGGGATGCAGCGGCTGGGCTGGATCGCTCTGGGCAGGTGAACTAGTGGTGCCGCGAAGGCGGGGGGGGGGGGTGGGAGTATCTACTCTTGCAACTGTACCTCGAAACATTCCTGTATTTTACGAGAGTGCGTCACCTCTTCTGTTAATAATATTAATCTTCATTTAATAAATGAAGGATATGGCGAATAACCTGCAATGTTTCTTTATAGAAGCATCACATCTTAATATTAGGTGCGCATTATTGGACGAAATAGGTATTGGGGGTTATTTAGTAATTATTATTTGGTGAGAGCTAATTTTATCTTAAAATCTAACTAGCTTAATAAGTTGACAGTTACATTTAGTTTTTCGAGTACGATGTATATAATGAAGAGTAGAGTAATCAGCTACGTAATAAAATATTTTGAATAAATTGTTCCCAAAATTTTAATAAGGAAGGAATTAAAAAATGCATCATAATAAGTGACACGGGCTTTTAAAAGCATTTATGCACGGTACACAGAAACATTGAATGTTTCACACGAATAACGTTGTAAGCAAAAAAATACATCAGTTAAAGTCGATCAAATACATTCCTTTTAGTAGCAGTGTTGTACTGCTTATCATTTTAATTTACATACGTACATTGGTTTCAACTGTTATTACAGGAAGTGAAGAGGTATCCCACACCAGCAGAGGAATTGATACAAAGGTTTTCATCCATTTACTCATTTTTACTCAAATATGTTCGAATAATTCAATAGTTAAACTGGTAGTTGCCAACTGCATTTATGAGGCGTTTGTAAGAACTTTAGAAGTTTACGCTCGCTTTCAGAGCGCCCACTTCAGATCAGAATTTTGTGTCATTCATAGTCAATGAGAAAGATAATGAAAATAAAAGCTTTACTTAAAGACTATAAGTTATACTACTGATTTGACGAAACAGTAGTTACCTACAGTGAAACAATGTTTTCTGCCGAAATTTTTTCGTGTTTCATGTATTACATTTATTGTTACTTCAGATGCATTTAAATGGCAACAAAATAATTGTGAAGGTCAAAATAGTCTATATTTGAGCTGACAAGCTATTCTAGCTGCCTGACAAATTAAAAACGTAAGAAAACTAATTTAGACGAAATACAAGAGGTTCGCAACAAATAGAGAACTTTTGAAGACCGTCATCCCGTGAATAATAGTAATACAATATGCTTTGATGTTATTTCAGACGTAGGGCTCGGCCTATACTGGAACCACAGCGAGAACAACGACGTGTATTTACACGTTCAGTTATATTTAGTGGCGCTCAGTTATGTTTGGAAATATCACTTCCCGGCAAAAACCATACAGGAATAAAATTGTTTTCGAGTTTTTTTTTTTTTATGTTAATACTGATTTGCTCACAGTTTTCAGGGTATTAAAACGACAGCCTAACAGATCCTATATCAAAGTGGGTCGTACCAAGATGAACAAAACAACAGTCTTCGGTGTCATGTGTTCGACAGCTAGGCCTACTGAGCCACATAACATATATAATTTAATATGTGCTCACGTATCCTTGCTCTAGTCAGAGATATATATAACCCTTAAGGGTGTAGTTTACCATACGCTTAAAATGCGCTGCAGTGTGTTCGTGAATACGTTCTTTTACGAAACTATACCACATGTGCCCATTGTGTCAATGTACGAAAAGAAAATACACTTAAAACGATGGTGAGAAGGTTGTTTTAAAGCAACACGTCAGTTAGAAAAATAATTTCGGAGCCCCTCAAAATGACTGAAAACAGCTTTTCTGATAGTAATATCTGGAAAACTACGCACGGGATTCGTGTGAAACTACTCTAGAAACATGCAGTGGACTTAGCTTAAAACTTTCCACAAATAAAAAGATGGTGTCACCACTAAAAGTGTCAGTCAGGCGAGTGTTCTACGATACCTCTGCACGCCGTTTCAGTGTCTTGCGATAGAGGTGATACCACGCAAGAGAAGCTGTTCAACATCGCCCTTCTCTCACACGACCACGCGGCCGGTAGGAGGGCGTCGGTTTGAGTGCAGTGAAATTTATAAACCGTGTTTATTTTTTCACTGCTGAATTTATGTCAGCTATTAACGAAAGTATACACTGTGGTTGAAAGGCAAGTATTAATTAGTGCTTCAAAGTGTTCACTTTACCATACATAGCGTATAATAACGCATTACAACAAAATGTTAGAAAATTTTGTTTTACTTTGGTTCTAATAGACAGCCTGAGAGTATTTTTGCAATTCGTGGGCCGGGAGATAAGAACGTTGTTTTCTGTTGTTTTAATAAAAAATTGTTATGCTCAGACTAACATAATTAAATATTTGCATGTGCAGGAAATATGTATGTGGAACTTAAATACATTTAAATAAAACCTAACTTGACAATACTGCAGGCTCGGAGTGGATATTTTAGGCAAGGCACGTGCTGTAATTACGTTACTTCTGGATTCGAATCTCCGTCAGCCACCTATATGTTTCAAACTGAACGTATACATACACACATTCAAGCTGATCTTTAACTTTCCCAAATAAAACTTTAAAAAATTATACAACTAATAAAACTCAAAATTAGTTTGGTTTCTGCTACTAAGTATTTAATTACCCCTATACAAACAAAACGTTGATACATCAAACAAAATTTACTCCATTAAAAATATAAAATTTTTTATGTACTAATAATCGCTACCTTTCGTAGGTATTGGATCCTTGTTACATAATTATATAGTTAACTTATCCACTATCTTAACTTGATGAATTTTTCGGTAGAGGGTGGACATCTAAGGTGGCCAACAACACGTGCAGTAACGACTGTGGTGTTGGCAAGCACTGGTGAGCAACACATTCTATGAAGGCAAGTTTTTAGTTGTCACTTGATGATAAGTGGATCTGACAGCACTGACCACGTAAAAATAACGCATAAGCATCGCGTCCGCCTTCGATGTTACACAAGGTGACTGAGGAGTTTGTGTTAAATTACTTTGTTGACGATCACGAAACTGCTTCTGTGTTAATTAGCAGTGGCTATGTTACTAAACTGTTTTGAAAGTCTCTTTTTGGAGAAAAAGTCACTTTTTTTTAGTTAAATTCCTCTTTTTTGAGGCAAAACCAATTTTTTATCCCGCAATGTCACTTAGCATTAAGTAAGGAAGTCATATCTAGGTGACACATTACGTTGGGAGGTTTGGGTTAACATAGACACTAATCAATATTTAAGTTACGTACAGAGTTACGACAGGGTTACATAACCTACGTAATGGTGGAAAAGCATTATAGGCGTAACATTTGTATCATCTTATATTTACGTTATATTTAAGTGCGTAAATATTAAGGGTGCCGCCTTCCCACGCGTGAGAGGCTCAAAAGCGACGGAGCAGTAAGGTCGACCTTGAAGCGCATATCAAATGCCGCGTCGCCTCAACGAGCCAAGCGCTGATTTAGCGTGCAAGGTTCCCGCCGAACCGTTTTTACTATGTGACATTAAGCGCTGACCATATAATTTTAAGGGTGAAAAGTCTGCAGCTAAGTTCAGTGCATGTCGCAATCTGAGTTTCACATACAACCGGTTAGTACATTTTGAAGTACGAAGTCTGAAAAGGCCGTTTTTAGCCATGTTGGAGGGCTTAGAAACAGTGTTTTTAATTAACGAGGCGTCTTAACAATGAGGTTCCGACCTTGCCTAAAGTTTGTTTTCTTTTCGTACGTTGGCACAATGGGCACGCGTGGAATAGTTTCGTAGAAAAAAACCTGTTTACCAACATACTGCAACGAATTTGAAGTGTGGGGTAGGCGACCGCCTTAGGGTAATGTTATATAGCTTCATCAAACTGAAACACTCGAGCGAATACACAGCACCCCTTGTGAATGCGGATGCTAGACTATGGACTAAATATAAATGTTAATATTTTTCATTCAAGCAGGTAAAAGCCATAAATATAATCACGTTAAGAAATTAATCTAGGCTGGAGATAATGGCCCATCGGATCTGGTACTCCACATACACAAGCAAGAGACCCTCGCAAACAATCATACATTTGGCTAAGCTTGAGGGTTCAAAACACAAAAAAAAAAAAAAAAAACTGTCACAGCCAGTGTACTGGAATCCCTTAGACTTACATGTGAGATGCGCAACTTTATTCATTCGTAAAGTTTGTAAATAAATGTGTGTATGCTATAGTTATGTAATTAGTCAAAATTGTCATAGAGACTTCAATCAAGTTTTATTTTATTCAGAATTTCAATGTGAACTGTTTTATGTATAGGGAATAACCCAATTAACTTATTTCGATGTTAACTAAATTTCATACTTAATTGCCGGCCTACCAGTATCAAACCAGATAAGAGGAAGCTTGGAGGAAAGATTTATGTTTTCACGCTGTAATAGCTACAGAGTGCACAGCGGGGTAGCGACAGAATAGAGACTTGGAGAGAGAGAGAGAGAGAGGGCCAAACCACCCTCTCCCCCCTTGAAGGCGCCCATAGCCGTTGCTTGTAGGCGGGGCTTAGATGGTCGTCATGCTGTGACATAATATTAAACATATGTAAATAATGGAAGTAAATTAATGAAAATTTAACAGTTTATGCTAGTAAATATAAATGTCAAATGTACTAATTTTCAAAATGATCGAATAAATGGTTTGCGTGTTGTTGAGGATACGATAAGTCATTGTGTCAGGAGGTCGCTGATTGGCTGGGAGTTGTTTTGTATACTATTGAATATAGATACTCTTGTCTCGGGTGCCGGACGCGGGAGACGTCGACTAGGCATCAGTTTTATATATTATTGGATTAGAGACTCTTGTCGCGTGTGCCGAACGCGAAGGACGTCGGTGAGGCATCATTGTTTTATTGTAGACACGCCTACGTAAAGTGACGCCTCGCGGATTTAAGAAGTCGGTGCGAAATTGATTTTATAGATTGGGCTATAAAATATCGGTTATGCTTGTATAGCATAAAAAGAGATTTAATATTCAGTAATAGCGACTCCTGTACTCTGGCGCATCGGGTCCTAAACCCTACGTCACCAAGAAATACAACCAATCGCTTATTTATTTGACCTACAGCAAGTAACTTATTATACTAACTCTATACTCGAACTGTACCATTACCGTGCAGGTAAATACGAAAAGCAACGAGTCAGTAGCAGAGATAAACGTTGCACATGTACCTGAAGACGGGAACATATACCAGTTCCTTAATCGACGCATCTGTTGTCTTCTAAGAAAACCTGCTATTCTCGTCTGTGTTATCTTCGCTGTGGCGTCTGTGTTTACATCCCGTTTGTATTGTTCTCTTTGTTTTCGTCCAGTTTTGTCATCGTTTACTCACCTTGTTTTGTTATGTGTCTATTTGTCTTTCTCTCTGTCGCCTCTCTGGATACGACAGTACGCTTTTTTTTTTTTTCGGAACTGAAAATATGACAATGGTTGTTGACAACAGGTGATAGCTTTTTTACATTTATTTTATAACATGCTATTTTTTTTGTTGCGAGTTTTCAGTGACTCAGCAATGGGGTTTACGTCCATAACACTGGTTCAGTCGAACCACAATATATTTTTATTAAATGTATTTGTTGAAAGGAATTTAGATTATGATTTTATAATTCGAATTGTGTGTGTATGTATTACACGAATATTACGTAAGTAGTTACTGCAGGGCGATACGAAAAACTTTACGGGAAATCTGACGAACTAATGAATCCGAGCTCCAAAATTTTACGACAATTTTTTGATGACGTCAAGGAGTAGTTTTAAATTAGAGAACCACTTCTTTCACATTTGTGAAAAGTTTCTCGTGTGGATTCTAAGTCAGAAACAGGTGTTCTTAGTTTCACTCAGGTCTGGAAAGATGTGACGTAGGTTAAATTTAATTTGCTGTTTCATCTTTTACATGGAAATGCAATGATGGGCACAACATTATTTTTATCGCATTGCTTTTTAGGTTGTATTTGAAACATCACATGCTTCTCTGACTAATATTTCTAATGTTGCAAAGCAAATAGTCTGTACTAGTTTGATTTAACACTACTACAATAATAGTCTTAATTTATGTAAAAGCCATTCATCAAGACCTTTCGTGACACTCCCCAATAAGAAAATAGAAACTGTTCAACAGTCTTGAAGCAGACGGCAACCAGCTAAGCGTGCGAATAACTCAGTTTCCGGGCCTGGATCGTACCCGTGTCCATTTGATGGCGTAATGGTAGTTGGAAACAAAGTGCATGGTACTTTTTAAACAATCCAAGAACATAATTATCTGTGACGTGATCATTGTTTGGGAATTCAGAAGCGAGACATTCTCTGGTCCACCCAGGAAGCTAAAACTACGGCATCTACGTAGGTTCCGACTACATAAAACATTGCTCAGCACGAACCAAAGTTTCAGGAAACAGCTTAGTATTTTTGTACGGCATACATAATTTTAACTTTCTTGCACATACACGAATACGTTATAATTTTACTGGGGAAAAATTTAACCCCTTTTTACGATATGTAATTAGTGACAGTCTATTTAATAATACATTTCTTCTCTGTATGTAGATAAGTTGCTAGGATCAAACTAAGATCAGGAAACGATCCAAACCTACACATACAGGGTCCGCGGTGGCCGAGGGGTCAGACCTCTCTCCTTCCACCAAGGCGATCCGGGTTCGATTCCCGGCGGGGTCGGTCCCCGGATCTTTGCATGTGGGAATCGTGCCGGACGATGCCGTTGATCGTCGGGTTTTCTCGGGGATCTCCCGTTTCCTCCGCTCATTCATTCCGGCTCCGCTCCATAACACATCATGTCACACCTCACCAGCGCTGAAGAACTCGCTGTTTAGCACTGACCAAAAACACTTCACTTCCCTACACATACAAATACACACTCGCACATTTCTTAGTCCATATTTGATATTTCAAGATGGAAGAATTATAGACCATAAACAAGGAATTTATTGTTTCTCCATTAAACATCCTCCGGAGAATAGGAATCCTCTTATTCTTCGCTTAAGGTGATGGCACGTGCTATGTATTTTGTTTTTAAAGTTGTGATACAGTGCACATTAAATTTGTTAACAAATTTTAAGCAGTATAATATGTATTTTAAATTTGTAGAAATAATATTTTTTTATTATGCTCCCTAGAACACATTTTATGACAAGGAAAGTATTAAAATTAGCGTGGATCTTTATTTTTTATAGTAAATAAGGAGCTGGATACTAGTGGCTTATGTGAAAGCAAATTTGAATAAATTTTACCGTAGAGGTATTAAAATAACTACAAAATAGTTTTGTCACAAAAATGAAAAATTTCGTCTCTAAACATCGTTTTACTCCAGACAACTAGGCCAAGTAAGTAATATCCGCAAGACATTAAGTAAAGGTTTAATTCACAATCTCCTCTCATTAATTATAATATGTGTTCTGTGGCAGATGTTTGAAAGTGGCGCGGATTTCTAAAATTCTCATAAATACCCGGTGAGTGCTGTTGCAGCTACCAATTTTGTTATCAAGACTCGTAACTTCAAGAAAATAAACAAAGTGGCCTCTCTAAGAGGCACCAAGAGGCGCCATGTGCAGTTGAACACTTTTTATATTTTCCTTACACCATTGCCTTCAAGTACAAACATAATTCACTTTCGATGCTAATATCGATATGTCTAAAGTTTGGATTTTGTTATATTCCGAATTATGATATTTAAAGCGAGAAGTCAAACTGCGAATCTCCACAAAAAATGAACGACCGGATTGCATATGCAATTGCAATTTATGCAGTCAACAGGGAAGATTAATACAAACTGCAGGCCTCAAAGTCGGTCACTTTTTTCACTTCTAGTCACTATTTTTGACAAAAGTCACTTTTAGTCACTTTTTCTGAAAATTGTCACTTTTTTCACTTTTTTGAAGTGCTCGAAATTGACTTTTTTTTAAATCAATGAAATTGCACCATAAAAATTCTGTTGAGTTAATGAAGGAAGGTAAATACAATTTTCAGTTTGTTTTGTATTTATTTTTACTGTATTTAAGATTGACAATGACTTTAGTCCTTTGGTAAGCTTGGCAACGTTGTTAGATTGTTTGTGTGTTAGACTAATGTGTGTCTGGAACTGTAGTCCCTATCTCTGTTTGAAATCTCAAAAATTAA
>PNEQ01120675.1:0-20582 GCA_003012365.1 Medauroidea extradentata
ACTTAGGCCCTAGTATAATATTACTGGTTTCCATGAAACGCAGTGCAATTTCTCAATACATGTAAACCAAAAGTTCTATGTCTTTGTGTTAATATTATGACTATTAGTAGGAAAAGAAAGTATAGCGATTTAGAGGGGGAGGGGGCGAAGACCATTATATTGAGAGCACTGAGCTCAAAACATTGACCGGCCGCCACTGGGTGAGAGGTCTGCATAAGGGATTGAAATTATAATTTTCCCAAAGAATTAAAATTAAAAAGCAGTACTATGCATATCAGTTAAACAAAGTTGAAATTCCTTGCGGGAGTTGTGTCACTGTCTCAAGTTTAGAAGATTAACTGGGCAATGAGAGTATGTTAATATCTCTTGCTGAGGTGGAAGAGGGGAACTTTGGTGGAGCCATTTTTTAAAATTAAGCTAAGCATTGGAAACAAAACCAGTTCTGACACAAAGACATGACTAATGCTTTCAATTCAGATTACCTAAAGGTTTTTAAAATTCTAATTAGCAAAACGTCTCAAAGTCATAATGCGAACCATGTAATATTAGCATAGAAATCAGAAGATCCCCTTATAACATGTCTTAATACTTCTGCGAAAGAAATTGAGAAAATAGTAAATATCCTAAAATCAAAGTTATCTTGTTGCTATGATGGCTTAAGCAGAAAACTAATAAAACAATTTGCCTCAGAACTTAGTACTCAGTAAAGCCACATATGCAATGCTGTATTAAACTTCTGTATAGTGTATTCCCTGACAAACTCGAATGGGAACTTACTTCTTCAAGAAAGGAGAGAAAACCAATGTTGCTAACTACAGACCAATCTCATTGCTAGCCACTTTTTCAAAAATTATTGAAAAATTAATATGCATATGCTAAACTATTAACTCATTTGGAAAAATAAAATCTTTTTTCAAAACACCAGTATGGTTTTAGAAAAAAAACCTTTACGAATGAGACAATATATCAGCTCATCACAAATGGGTTGAATGCTCTCGACAAAAACTACCATCAATCAGAATTTTTTGTGACCTTACCAAACCCGTTGACTTTGTCAAACACGAGTTGATTCTTAAAAAACTACAATTTTATGGTTTAAGAGGAAGAACTAATAAACTCATATAGATACTCGTATCTATCAAATAGACAACAACAAGTTTGCATTAGGGAAAACCCAAATATTGTTGTTCAAAAACTGGGTAAGGTAAGACATGGTGTTCCTGAAGGTTCAATTCTTGAACCTCTGTTATTCCTGGTTTACACAAATGGCCTGCCAGACTGCCTAAACAATAATTCTATACCTACTTTATTTTGCAGATGACACCAGTATCATAATATTAGGCAAATCAGGGGAAGCTAGCCAACACTACAGTTACAGAATTAGATTCATGGTTTATAAGAAACAAATTAAACCTTAACACAGAAAACCCCATTTATTACATTTCGGACCAAAAATTAGTAATCAGCCAACGATAAGTGTTCATTGTGGCACTGCAGAAATCAGTAAATCCACAGACATAACATTTTTGTGGTTATATGTTGATTGCTAGCTGAATTGGAAAACACTGAACATATAATTCCTAAATTGAGTTTTGCTACAAAGATTCATTGTTAACTGTATACTTTGCATATTTACACTCTATTATGACTTATGGCATCATGTTTTGATGTAACTCTTCTGACAGAAATAATAATATTTTCTGTATGCAGAAGAGAGCTGTAATATTAATAATAATAGTAGTAGTAATATTACATGGGAGAAAACAGACTGAATCTTGTAGACCCCTTTTTAAAAGTTCCAATATAATGACCTTAGCTTGTGAATATATTTACTCATTGCTGACATTTATCTCCATAAAACAGAAGTTGTTTCACAAAAATGTACACTTTCATCAAGATAACATAAGAAGTAAAAACCTTTTACACATGTCTCTTGTCAACTTGACCTTACAGCAAAAAGGTCCTTCATACACTGCTTGCAAATTGTTTAACAAACTTCCCAGGCCCCTGCAACATCTGTGTTTATCAAACACAATAATGCTCAAAGAACTCCCAAAGAACTCCTTAAAGAATTCTTAATCCTTAATGCTTTTTACTCAGTCAATGAGTATTTGAGTGGATTTGTAGCTGTCTGTGTAGATACTACTTATTTAAGATATACTTTTTTTTTGCATGTGGAGACTATGAACAATACTAACATGAGCCCATATACAGTATGATCATGAGCCTGAACTGACAAGAATAATGTTGAATTTCGCTCTATTACTGTCTGCTTTTAAATGTATATCTAATGTAATTTATTCGTTTGATTGTATATTGTAAAAATGACTTGTTCAATATCGTTGGGCAAAGATGTACACAAGAAAAATCAAGGTTGCAATAAACTAAACTAAATTACCTTGCAATGGATTGCAGGTAAATAAAAATATTTAACATAATATGAGTGACATGCGAAAAGGCCCAAAGCCTTTTAGAGCACCTAAAAACAGTACATATTGTGGTTTCACATAAAATAAGACATGTTAATTCCATGACCAAAACATTGGGTTTGTGTTAGACATTACCTTGACATGTATAATGGAACTTTTTGAAAAGAACTCATTCTTTTTGTTAGCAAAAAACAAAAACATAAAATATAACAACAGGAAGTACTTAAGTGATAGGCTTTGAGCAAATGTAAATGGAGTGTATGACAAACCACTCTTCTCTACTGCAGTTTTCCAGTGTAGCACCTTTATGTATTTAAGCTAAGAATTACTCTCTTATGTTAGATGCTATTGTCATTTTTTTACAAGGTCTAATGGTGGCCAATATTGACATCATTAAATCGCTGTCTTGTAAAATCAAGTACTTGTAAAATGGGGGTTACGCCTCACAGTGCCCGAAAATGTTCTCGTAAAATTGCTGCCTTGTAAATTGAGCACTTGTAAAATTGGGGTTCTACTGTAGTATGCAGTTAATTAATGCGTTGGACTTGTTTTCAGAGGTATGATGTTTAATTACTGGTGTAGGTCACCACAATTTTGTTTCCCAAAATTGCTCCAGGAGAATACTGGATGGTTCCTTAACAAAAGTCATTGCAGGTTCTTCTCACAGTTTCTGTTGCAGTGGATCTTCTTTGTAATGAACCCAGATGTATTGAAAAAATGTCCACATCAATGGACCATATTCTGAGGTACCATTTAGTTATTTGTCTGCATTTCAAGCCCACATCCATTGAATGTCTGCATGTATTTTGAAATGTTTTGTTAGTTCTCTGAGAAATGATGGGTAGAGGTTCCACTGTTGTGTGACCATCTCCGACAATCTCACTGTCTGTGAGACATAAAGTAATCTTACATAAAAATAGTACTATGCAGACAATATTTTTTAGACCAAATTTCAATAATTTTGGTTAGTTAAATGCCTAACAAAAATTTAATTATTTTAATAATTGAAAATATAACTGGTTTTGTTGTGATATGTATGAGTCTTAAGTAGTCAAACAATTTTTAGCAAAATTGTGGAACATTTGTATACAATGTGCTCCTGTTTAGGCAACATGGTCGTAAAGTGAGAGAGAGTATAATGGTCCGCAGGTTGACTGCATCGTGACGTCGGCAGGTGGAGTAGAAGAGGACCTAATAAAGTGCCTTGCGCCCACGTACTTGGGCGAGTTCAATCTGGACGGGCGGAAATTGCGGGAAAAGGGACTCAATCGCATCGGCAACTTGCTGGTGCCGAATGAGAACTATTGTCTGTTCGAGGACTGGATCATGCCGCTCCTCGACGTCATGTTGGCGGAGCAGAAAGAGAGAGTAAGGTTTGTTACGATCCCAAAACTTAGTTGGTAGTGTCTGGTGTGCATCTGTGCTGTAGTGTCTGCCTGTACGATGTCAAGTGGCATGTAGGATTTTACAAGTGCAGAATTGTTGTAGAGTTGTAGTCATCACTGCTTTAGAAACTTACAGTACTTGTAGGGTCTTGTTAATTACAGAGTTGCTGACGTGGTACTTTAACTTAACGTTTACAAATTTTATTGCTAGCGTAACACTAGCTTATTAAATCATAAGACTCCTGTCTATTTTGATTTTTAAAATGGATTTATTTATTACCAATTTGTTTGATATGTAATAATTCAACCCTGCCATTACTTGTACAAAGGGAGCTTCATTATGAAAGTTAAAATTAATAGTTTATGTACTGCCCTAAGTGAATGATGTTTTTAATTCTTTTGAGTTTAAAAGAATACATATATTAAATAAAACGTATAGTGGAAAATGTTTTAACATTTTTAGTGTGCTTGTCTGTTCACTGCAGTTTCAATTTCTTCAGTGCGCAAGCTAAGGTTGCAAAGTTTAAAGTGTCTTGCAATCCCAAGGTAAAGTGTGAATGGTTATGCTGTATTTATGTTTGTAATAGTTTCTAAGGATTTAAGCACACGAAAATTCAAGAAGCTTTTAACATGTTGACTTTCAGCTGTTCTTTGGAGTTAACGAATTCTTGACTTTTTTTTAAACTATACATGTTAAATGTTACTTGTCCAAACATTCCTGTTGTTATGAGGTTGTATGTTGACATGTTATATTGCAGGGTACTTTGTGGACTCCTTCAAAGATGATAGCTAGATTGGGAGAAGAAATAGACAACCCTGAGTCAATATGTTACTGGGCAGCAAAGAACAAAATACCTGTGTTTAGTCCTGCAATAACTGATGGTAGTTTAGGTGACATGCTGTACTTCCACTCCCACCGCAATCCCGGTCTTGTACTTGACATTATTCAAGGTGAGTGTAGCTCTCGACCATATTTTTGTTATAAATCGTAGTGTCTTGTTAGAAATGTCCATGTTTTTAAAAAAATTTTGTTTTGAATACAGTAAACTATTCATTATCTGCTTGGATTAAAACAGTACCTTAAGCAACAAATAAAAAAATTCAGTGAAACTTATACTTTACTAGTCCGACTTTTAGAGAACCTTCATTATATTTGTTGCAATGTCCATGTTTTTAAGAAAAAAATATTTTGAATACAGTAAACTATTCATTATCTGCTTGGATTAAAACAGTACCTTAAGCAATAAATAAAAAAATTCAGTGAAACTTATACTTTACCTGTCCGATTTTTAGAGAACCTTCATTATATTTGTTGCAAATTGTAGTGTCTTGTTATAAATGTCCATGTTTTTAAAAAAAAAATTTATTTTGAATACACTAAACTATTCATTATCTGCTTGGATTAACAACAGTACCTTAAGCAATAAATAAAAAAATTCAGTGAAACTTATAATTTACTAGTCCGATTTTTAGAGAACCTTCTTTTTACGAGCTTACTTTATTTTATAGGCCGTAGTTTTAGAAGATCAATTTGGTTATATAAAGTGTACAACTTATATAGTATAACAAATTAACAATACAGATTATTTATGCTTTTTGATTTTCAACAGCATCGCTTCCCTCGATTAACATGGATAATAAAGAGTTAACTGCAATTAAAAATATGGCATCACAATTGAAAAAAGATTTCCTTTATTATTGCTGTCATTCATTCTTGTATCAGAAGGCTTATGAGTAAAGGAGGCAGTAGCCTTATTATCAGTCTGAAAATATGTAACTACAGTATGAAAGAGTATCTGATCAGTTTTCAACCGACATAAAAAATGGAGGAGGTTCTCAATTCGGTTTTTTTTTTGTTCGTTACCTCAGTACTCCATCATTTATCAACCAGCTTGGAATTTTTTTTTTTTGTTAGAAAGGGGATGTTTACAAGTTGGTACAATTTAAATTTTATTGGCATTGGACCTAAGATTTTAAAGATACATAAGGAAACTCCTCAAAATAGAATATGAGTTAGTGAGAAATTTTTGTCAGCTGTTAACATCGAGGTCTTTAGCATTGGTAAGAGGTGATGTGAGGTGAGTATGGAACGACGCCGGAATGAAAGGGTGGTGGAAACGGTAGATCCTAGAGAAAAGTCGCAGACCAGCGGTATCGTCCGGCACAATTCCTACATGCGAGTATCCGGGGACCGTCAATGCCAGGAAAAATAGAATACAAAGTGTATAGTAATTAAGATATTGGAAGGTTTTTGACAATCCAAGACTAGGTATGTTATGTACGTATCTATGATCGAGAACTTTCTGGACTGCGAAGGTACAATGGAACACCTTAATGACAAACAACACGAATGTAAAAGGTATGCACTGGGACTCCAAAAAAAAAATTAAGAAAAAAAATTTAACAAAAAATAACACCAACTTCAAAAAAATTTACTCTAAAAAAATGCACTAAAAAGTAAAAGTACAATCAATTTATTAGGACGGTAATACACAATTATTGTTATTTTTGGAGTCTGTGGCAGCCAAACTTTTAAGATAGTTGCAGTCAACATTAAATTTCATTAACATGTATAACTAAGCTACTTTGTTACACGTTTGTTAACCTTGGCTGGCACTGACTCCAAAAGTAACAATAATTGTATATTACTGTCCTAATAAATTTATTGTATTCTAAGCAGTCTAAAAATAACTTAATTATTATTTACTTTTTAGTGCATTTTTTACAGGGTAGATTTTTTTCAAGTCAATGTTATTTTTAGTCAATTTTCATTTTCCTGTTGTGTGTTCCAGTGTTGTTCACCATGTTGGGAATTGTCGTAAACATGTTCTTGCATTTTGCAGTGAGTTAACATGAATATTGAAATTGAACTGTAGAAGTATATTACAGTATGTTTAATTACTTTATATAACAAAGTAATCGCTCAAATAAATTATTGAGAATATAGTATTACGTAAAACTAATGGTAACTAGCAGTTATCTCTGTCTATAAATACACCAGTAATATAAAATTAAATACAGTGGAACCCCTGAATTACACCCCCTGATTATACACTTTCCTGCCATTTACACTGTTTTTATTTGGTCCCAATTAATGATTTTACATTATAACCTTCCCTCAGATTACACTTTCCTGCATTTTACACCATTTTTTACTGGTCCCTTGAGAAGTGTAATTCAGGGGTTCCACTACTACGCTTACTTTTGTATTTTTAAATTGTAAATAACATATTTTGTTTGAAAATATGTGGAAGATACTTGTGTGAATGTTAGTTACTACCTACATATAGTTCAGTTTAGTGTTGATTTTTAAATCAATAATACTGTTTATTTTTATTGGTTTTTGTAGTGCATTAGTGTTTTACAATGCACTTAAAAAACGTATATTACATTTTTGCTATACATCACTTATGTTGAATATTTAAAAGCTTTCGAAAAGATATGTGAAATGATTGTCTCTATCAGCAAATTTTTTGGAAATTACGTTGTTATAATGTAGCTGTAATTTTAGTTTTAAAATCTTAATGCAGTTGCTTTCATTTGGCAGATATTCGAAGGATTAACACCATGGCAATAAAAGCTAAACACTCGGGGATGGTCATCATAGGAGGTGGTTTAATAAAACACCATGTCTGTAATGCAAACTTGATGGTGAGTGCTTGTATAAAAATTGTGTGTTTTTGCAATTGTGTTCTTTCTGTAATCTTGCTTAATTACTTAATTCAAAATTATACTTTCCTTGACCTCATTTGCATTATTTGTTTGCAATTCCGTATGCTGGCGCCATCTCTATTTAAAATGTGCATACTAACAGTAATGATTTGCATTTTGATAAGTAATAGAAGCTGCTGTTGTGTATAATGGTTATATGCACGAAAGTGTTATGAGCTGGAATCAATATTTTGCGTCAGTATATGAAGTTATGTAGTGTTCAATTTCTCAATTTTTAAAAATAAATTTTAGGGTATTTGAAAAATACCCTATAACATCTTAAAGTCAAATCGGTTTCACCGATATGAACAAAAGGTCAGTAGTGAGCAGGTACTGAGCCACATAAAATATAATTTAACATGCATATCACCATCTTTGTCCGAGCCAGGGCTCCGAGGTAGGCAGCACCCTCAGTGATCAATGTTTCTATTAACGAGGTTTTACTGTAATAACTATCCACCTATCCTGAAGATTGTATTCAAGTTGACAAGTGACTTGTCAAGACATGCACTTTTTGCAGAGGAATGGTGCAGACTTCTCTGTGTTCATTAACACTTCCTCAGAGTTCGATGGTAGCGACAGTGGGGCTCGGCCTGACGAGGCAATATCCTGGGGCAAGATAAGGAAAGAGTCACGTCCAGTGAAGGTAACTTCTAGTAGTGTTTATTGTCTCTCCAGTTCTGTGGTTTTTAACTTATTTCTTATAAAGTTTTAAAATAAACAGATAAAAAATTGGCCTTAAAATAAGTCTGTTTTCTTACGTAATTTCGTACTTTATCTTATTTTGTTATGTAACGGCACCACATACAAATATTTGGCCATGGCCACAACGTACTATCTACGTATTCCATTTATTTTGGAATTTATGTGAATGTGACATTTTAAATGTTTGGTGTAAATAAAACAATAATGCTGGATTTCAGTTGTATGTTCAGAGCCCGAATTCACGAGTCCTAGTTTTGAAAAAGCAAAGTGAGGAGGTGCAAAGGTAACATGTTGGACTCTAATTGAGAAGGCCCCTGGTTAGATTCGTGGCTCCAGGCATTCTGATTTTGGTGTTCCATGATATCGTGAAATTGCTCCAGACGAACACTGGTATGGTTCGTGAACAAAGGCCGTGGCTAATCTCTCTCCCAGTTAGTGTCACTGTCTCTAATGACCTTGCTGTCAACAAGACGTAAAGTTCACTTACCTTACGTTATTAAATTTCATGACCTTCCTTCATTGCCTGGTTGATTACCATAAAAATACATATAAAACTGAAAATATAACAATGTTTTATGACTAACGATAATGAAAACAGTGTGGAAAAGTGTAGAATTGGACCAAAAGACAAAGAGTAACTAAGAGTAGTGTTTGTAAGACAAGAAAATGGAATATTTTTACACTACAGTAATTTTTTTTCCATGCCAATTTATTGTAATTAGCCCACAAAATTTTGTTTTAAATTCAACACCAATATGGCCACAAAACTTCACAATGGCTTATTTTAACCGGTGGACTTTACATAACATTCTTTTGCATGTAAACTTTTATTGAGCATGTGAATTATAGTTATATTTATAATTTCTCATCTCAGTCCAAAAGGAAAATAACCTCTTTATGTTAATCATAACTTGATATCAATGACATTTGCATTAACATTGTTTTGCCGCAGATATTCTTGTGCTAGAGTTGGCACGCTTTACAATTTGTTGGGTAGTACGTACAGTGTGGGTGCATTTTCACATTGTTATTACAGTATTTTAACGTGTTATGTAATTTCAATTTTAGGTATATGGTGAAGCAACTCTAGTATTCCCTCTGCTTGTTGGCGAGACATTTGCCAAATACCATCATGCGTCAAAAACAAAAGCAGAGTCTGAAGTATGAAGCTCTGTAAATTCTGATATGTTCTTGTTACCACATGCCTCAAACCACTTCTGCGTTGTGAATTGTTTCATGCGTATCTCATATTTCTAGGGGATGGGTACCGTTTACTCATGCTCTCATTATTAATGTTGTCTTGTGTTCTACTGTAAGTTCACGTTCCGTCTTGGTTTTTTTGTTTTAGTTAATAAATGAGGTACGTAATTTTTAATTACAATTACGTAGTATTTAATGTATACTTTTACTTGACGTCAACCACTACCAGTTCAAGACTGTACTAGTTGAATGTACCTGTCATTCCCTTCTCTCTCCCCCAGCTATTCTTCCTGTATTATATTCCTTATTTTCTGCACTCTCCTGAGTCTTGTATGTGCGTGTGTATATACTCTTTCTAGCTGGCAGACCGTATTATGTACGGTGTCTGTTTGTCTTGTGTTGTGTGTGCATTCATTCACTGCTCCCTGTGAATTGTGGGCCATATTTTGTACCCAAAATACGGGCAAAGTAAAACATTTTTTGGGCAGTGTATTTGTGTACTCACTTCTTGGATACTATTTATTCATTACTGCAGTACTGTATTATAATTAATTTCATTTCCATTGATTTTCTGTGCACCTTCCAAGTTCTTTTACTGTGAACACGTTTGGACCATCTTAGCTGGTTCTGCTATCTTATTGTACTCTTTTGTCCTTCCCTTGCAGAGTGGCTCTGTTGTGTAAAAATACTGCTACTTTATTATTATCAGTAATAACCAATGTACTTCTCTTGTATCTCCTCTTCACTGTAATTTTCCCGTATATAAACAGAGAGAAGTGTGGGAGAAAGGCCGCCAGGTTACTATAATTTCAATAAATTTCTGACAGAATGCACAAGTAATTTGTACCTTGGACTATGAAAACATATACAGTAGAGCCCCGATTTAACGAACTCGGGAATAACGAAAACAGCGATTTAACTAAAGGATTTTCAGGAACCTTCAAAATATAACAAAAAAATGTATTAAATAACTAAGTGACTTTGATAAAATGGAATATTAATTGTAATTCATGTCTTTTAAAAATACTAGCACCGACCGCAGTATGTTCTTATTTCTCAGTAGAAAAGCTTAAACCATCAGTCGAGAAACGAAAAAAAATTTGTTAAAATTCGTTGAAAACTTTGGCTGCAGGAATGATTTTTGAGATACGCGCGGCCGAGCGAGCGCCGCTGTGTTGCATAACAAGCGCGCGCCTAGATCCTCATCCTGGCGGCTAGCGAGTGAACGAGCATCTAGGTACCCAGTTTCCACAGCGCGGCGGTGGACAGCGCAAGAACCAATTCATAGATAGTGCTTCGCGTCTCCGTTAGAATGCGCTGTAGGACAGTGTGCTCTCTTGATTAATTCTATTACCTATAGAAGGCAGTGGTGTGCAGCGTGATTATTCACACTCGCATCCCATGATAAAACAAGCGAGTTTATAAAAAAATACGTAAAGTTATTTATGCAGACTTTTTACAACAAATTTACTAACGTGAACGTAAATAAATTATTTCTCCGATGCTAAAAAAATGCTCGGTGCAAAGTATTTTTAGCTAGCAAACCAACGAGTTTGTTTCTCGAGCACGGCTTGCATACAAGCTATAATGTCCGCCGCCGCGCGTATTTAATTATTATTTTACCGTTTTCTCGCAAACTTTTAATCCAGTTTTCCTAGCAGTTTTATTTTTTTACAATTTTTCATCGGAATTTCTATAAATTTGTTGGTGGAGCATGCTGGAGATAGACGAAAAGATTGACGTCTCGGCGGTGTTAGTCATCACGTCTCACGTGCTAATGGTGCGCGCAAGGATGGCCTAACTCACCATGCGCACGCTCGCCGAGCGTTGCACTGAAAGTGTTTGAAGTTTTTTCACCAATTTTTTTATTTTCATGGTTGTGGCTTACCAGTTGACGGTAAATACGTTTTGTTATTGAGCCAATATACTTGTTTTAAAATTACCTTAAATTCTGATGAAACATGCCCGAGGATTTAACCATTTTTTTGTTGATAGTGGAGGGGGGGGGGGTGTAAAGCCAGATTTAACGAAACATCGATTTAGAGTAAACATTTTCGGGTCCCATGGCATTTCGTTAAATCGGGGTTTTACTGTAGATGACGACATGTTTTTACACATGGTTACACAGTTGTGATGTTTTACTTTCTGAACTAGCTTTTTCAGACGGTGAATGGCTCACATCTGAGAAAGCTAGCGAAACCATCAGAGTGTTTCTTTTGTACAATTGCACAAGCAAATTTGTTTGTGTTTTTTTTAACTTCATATACAATTCTGTAATTACTTATGCATTATTATCTGAATTTTACTGTACATAACTCCTACATACATACTGTCCATCTAATTTTTATTTAGTCTCACTCATTTAGGTAAGTTACAATAAATGCAGTATGTAGACTTTAGGTAAAATTAATTTTCGGTTACTAAGTTTTATGCAATATTATCAACAAATCAGAATTGTATGTCACTGTGTTTATGTTGTCCAATATACAATTTAACTCAAATGAAATATAATACTCTTTTATAAACTGACAGGATTGGGAAAAAAAAATCTCTGGCTCTTAATTTTTTTTTTTTCATTGTGGTAATTCATTGAGAATTATATATTCATCAAAATGTGACATCTCAGGTAATGTGCATTCCATTTGTTTTATTTATTCCAGGATTTTATTTTGTGAAGTGTATAAACTATTGCTATTATAGTATTTAAAATATAAAAATATAATTTAAGTTTGTTAAGTTGTGACTTTGTATTAACATTTGCAACATTTAATTATAGAACATACCTAGGTGAATTTAGAGTGGTATGTAGTGCATAACCATTCTTCGAAATGGACTGTAACATTATGTGAAGTATTATTGCTAGAACAAGTTTTAGGTAAAGAATCATGATACATAGTCATAAAGCACTTGTCAGGCACACTTTTATACATACTCATGCGTTAAGAGGGAACATAAAAATTACGCTGTTATAGAGCTGTGCTTATAAATCTGAATTTGTTCAACACACAATAGAATTACAGTACTTCAGCTTCCATGTATCTTGTTGTTTGCAAGGTAATACTTTGCAGCCGAATTTAAATTTTTTTTTTTTTGTATTTTTCTTAAGCCATTGGTTAGTTACAATGGTAATCGTATCTGTCAGGTGTTCAGTTTGTGTTATTTTCAACATTGCAAGGTAGTAAGTACACAAAATTCTTTGATACAAAAGTTCTGTAACTGTCAAAGACAGTAGATTAATTCATTATTGTTTTTACGTGGAGGTTGTACACTTAAAAAAATGACTCTCAGAAATGAATATAAAGTGGAATTTACGATAAACGTGAATGTAGGTTATATATATATCCTATTTTAACACTAAATACACACTGCCATAAGTTTCAGCCTTCACAATACTTGTATATTTGCCTTAGAGCCTACTGTAAAATGGCCAGAAAAAAAAATCTTGTAGTTATTTTGAACGCTTGTTTAATTAGTCTTTAAACTGTGTATATAAAAGTTACTTAAGTTTGTTACTGATTATGCAAGCAAGGATACAATGCTAAATTAGAATCTATGTTATGTCTGGTTGTGTCATAGTGGAGTTAAAAGTGCACACACAGAGATGCAGTCGCTCATGTGATGGATGCATAGTGGGTCGACATCTGCACCTAGAAAATGCCTTGCGGCAAGTACATGTCATAATTGCACAGTCAAAAAACATATGGCACGTGTATACCCATATGCAGTATAATTACAACTGCGACTAGATGTGTTACTGACGACCAGTTTTACTTGTTGTGCATATATACAGTACAGTGTCGTTGCAAGTGGCTAGTCAAGATATTTAATCAGCACCTTAATTAATGAGCGGGTGGCAAGAGAAAGAACGTAACTAATATGTAATATAACTTAATTACATACTGTATTAAAATGTAAGATAGAAGTACTCAGTTATAGGGTGCTATAGAGCTTGATAGTTACACATACTGTATTAGCAGGAGAAAACACAGTGCACGGATGTTTTGCCGAACTAGTTGACTTCTTCTGGTGAAGAATATAGATGTTCTCAACGTTTTCGTCATTGAGTACTACTTTGTGATGATTGTTGAGTGTATCATACCTAAATTCAAGGGAAGGGGGCAGGGAGGTTGTGTTAGTAATTAAAAATGATTAGATGGCAGTTATGTAGGCCATTCTTAGTCTGTACCACTGGCGCTGTTCATCCGAGCATTTCTGTGTGATGTACGTACATTGTTTGGCATGTTCAACCTTAACCAAATCACTAGGTCTATTGCAATGCATTGCCGTAAGCTTTCCTTGTCGACAAATTACACTGCATGTTGCCCAAAAAATTACTGTATGCCGTATAAATATCTGGATGGATGGATGCATGCACAGACAAAGCTTGAAGTAAAGAAGTACAGTAACTTGGTGCATGTTTCAGAAAATTAAAACTTTTCTTTACAAAAACTGGATTTTTGTGCATTATCGTTTACCACCAGTTTCTTTTGTATATCACTGCTTTGTAACAACTGGTCTACGCCATTAAGGTTTTTACGTTGGATCTTAATTCTTTCAATTTTAGCAGCGATAATTTGTCCAAGTGTGCACCTTGTTCATATGTTTTATTTTCAGGCATCTGGCTATAATTTTTTTTATTGTACTAGCTCATCAAATTCTTTTAGAAAATTGTAATTTTTGAGTCAAATCTCATGTGCATTTCAAAATATGTTGTACCTATTTGTAGAATGTTGACTTACGAGACAGTTGTGCCAGAAAATGCAAATATATAGTATTCCGATTTAGAATTTTTAAAAATTTAACTAGAAATAAGGCACATGTAGTTGCCTACAAGTAGTTCCCTCGGAACCTACAAGCAGTATATCCCTCGGAAAATTGTCTGAAATCAAGATATAAAATTTTTTGGACTTATTGTTATGAACAGATTGTTGGAGGGTAAATACCTATGAGCTGACTCACTTTTGTGGGATGAATGCCAAGTTGAGTATGGGTGAGGGCAGTACCTCTTTTAAGCAACTGGCATCATGTGGATACTGTTTATGCAGATGGTGGCTTACTTAGGTACTGTAGTTTATTTATGATGGTATTGTAATGTGCTTTAAACTGCGAAACATTGCACTTGCTGGCAGAAGACATACTGGCTGTGATGCATGTAGAGAAGGGGAGAGTTGTACAGAAGCCAATTTGTAACTTGCCAAGGTAGATTACAAGTATATGTGAATGATTTTGTTTTGTTATTTATACAAAATGCATGTCTGAAGGGTTTTGCGTAGTTATTTATACGTAGATACATGCAAAATTCGCGTTATTTTCTGACAGTTGACTAGACTCCAAGAGACTATAGGCTTGTTCGAAGTCTCCCGCTGGCCGATATTGTCGTGACTTGCCGCGGAGAATTCATACACGGTAGAGAGGCCAATATCTGTAAAACGTAACACACACGTAAATGACAACACATAAAAGTTCGTGGCCAATTGAATTGCATATTATGCTGTGTTATGTATAGGAAAGTGATGTTTAGTCTGCTACGAAATGATAACGCGAATTTTGCATGTCTTTATTTATACGTAGAGACAGGAAATTTCGCGAAAAGATTTTTGCATCACTTTGTTTCAGTGCCTTACGTGCGCACCTGCATCTCTGCTTTGTCATCAGTGATTGGATGTTTTAACTCCCAGCGTGTGAAGGTTGAACCCGCAAATAACAGAAGTGATGTGTCGCAGTTATCCGTGTACTGATTGGCACAGTCAAATGAATAACGACTCTGCACAAAAATACTCTGTCAATAGCCGTGATGTTGAGCTGCAGGTGTGCACGTAAGACACTGAAACAAAGTGGGGCAGAAATATTTTCACCAAAAATTCCCATCCCTATTTATACATAATAGTTAGAGATGATGGCTAGAGCCACGATTTTATGGCGAAAAGTTTTTTGCAACATTTGGTTTCAATGCGTCATGTGCGTGCCTGCAGCTCTGCTACATCGTCTGTGATTGGATGATTTTACATTCACTTGCCTTGGCAAATGACAGATGTATGGAGTCACAATAATCTTATTCTGATTGGTGCTGTCAAATGAGAAACTTGTTTGAACAAAGACACGCTGCCAATAACCATGATGCAGAGTTACAGATGTGCACGTGAGACACTGAAACAAAGTGGGGCAAAATTCTTTTCGCGACAAAATCGTGGCATATCTGCAAAAATGTTTTGTGCCAACATACCCTTGAATACACTGTAGTTAATTGCAACACATATGATTGGGTGATGTACGTAGCTGTCTGCAGACCAATAACAGGCATCAAATATTACAATATCGAAATCTTTATTAGATCAGTCAAATAGGGTATCAGTTCCAAGATAAAGCCAGCAATGTTCTGGTAACCTGAACATGTGTTGAAATCCAGCAAACAGTCAAGTTTTCCCACGATAAACCATCATCTCTAACAATAGTGCTGTATTTTTTAAGAGCCCGAACAGTTTCAAAAATTGGTTGATGTGTAGTGATGGTCCAGTCTGGTAACAAATACATGGACCAATACAGTAGAACCCTGTTATAACATTGTCCTGCATATAACATCACTTTCCTTTGGTCTCAGCATTTTCCCATAAAGCATAATGCTTATAACAACACTGGTATTTTCATTTCCTGCATATAATATCACTTTTTTCTCAAATACATTACTACAGTGATATTATTAAGACTATGATCCTGAAGATGCCGATCATGAACCTACAGAAGACAAGTAAGAAAGCCTCTTTATACACACAATGTATGTATTAATCACATTTCTGATGGCACAGTAACTACAGCCTCATTTAATCTCATTATAGGCTTATTTACTATACGTAAACTATGAAGGTTTAAGTTACTATTGTGTAATATCCATTTATTGGTGTAAAAGTATTGATTCCTGCTTATAACATTTTCCTGCATATAACACTTTTGTTAACAGGTCCCTTGAAAAACGTTATAACAGGGTTCTACTGTATTGACATTATTTTTAGTCTTGGTATTGTCAATATTAACATACTGGTACGTAATTATATTGCAAACTTTCCGTAGGTTCATAATCATGGCTGACGGTTTATTACTAGCAAAGTACCTTAGTAATATGTTACTTTATTTTCAGAAAGGACAAAAGTACCCTTTTCCATTAAATTGTGTCATAGATTGGTAGTTGGCATATTATTATTGGCTCTGCAATTCCGGTCATAGATGATAGCCAACATAGAATTCTCCTTTTATTTGTATTTATTATTAGCATCAAACACAGTATTGCAGTATACATACATCCCCATACGTTGGCTTAAATGTTCTTAGTACAAGCAATTGATTTGTCATAACATATCTTTAACATGAGGTATGAGCTTGGTTGTTAATGAAAGAGATTTTAATTTTTTTTTGTTTGTTTTGGTTTGGTTCACTCAACATGTTCATTGAAAGTTATTATTCTTTCATGCATTTTAACTGTGTGATTTTATTTAAAACTCAAAAAGACTCCCTTCAAACTGAAAAAAATTAGTGAATAGGATAAAAAATGTTTTTTTTTTTTTATGTTTCTATGTCAACTTCCTTGCAGATTTCAAACACTCAAAGTAAAATTTAAGTGATTTTAAAATAAAGACGCATTAAAAACTATAAAGTATACTGTAATAGGAATTCAGGTAAGATTTTACTAAATGTATTCTATATCAGAAATATTGGACCGTTACCTTTTATGTATATTCTATTGGAGACTTTTCTAGTAGGTATCCAGTACTTATATAATTTATTTTGTATATTGTGCAGTTATGTTAACAATGTTAAAAAGCTCAGAATAAATTGTTGTTTTTAAACCAAACAATTATCTTAAAACAGTCAAGCTCATAGTTATGCATAAGTTTTAATTCTTGATTTGTATTGTATGTTGAGTACCCGTTGAAAATTTTTTAAATTGAACTTTATTTTATCAGTAAAGTTCATTGAATACAAATGTAAATACTATGTATGTACGGTATATGAATAATTTTTATAATAGGATATATATTTTAAGGTTGTACACGTGAGGAGACTGGAAATTTGAGACATTTGTATGGAAGTTAATTTTTGTTGATGTGTGATAATTTTTTTGGTTTGTGATGTTTTCGTTTGTTCTGTCGCCTTTATTGTCAAAATGTCTTTTTTGTAATATGAATGTTTAATAAACACCAATTTTTGCGAATGTAGCATAAAATTATTTTGTAGTTGATTCACAATTATGTCTATATTACTGGTTATTAGATACATGCAATTTGGTATTTATTTTTTATAAAGTATTTGAGGGGTTTTACAACTTGAAAATACTGTGTTCAATCACTTAAAAGTGATAGCAACACTTCACACATATACTGTAGTATAAAATGCCCAAAAAAGTAAATACCTATTACTCGATTGAGCAGTAAAACTGTGTCAAATGTTTTAAATAAAATTTACATTTCTGAAAATATATACGTATACTGTACAGCATTAAGATGTGAAATTAAAACGTTCAGCATGCTGTTAGTTGAAACACATGTAAAAACAAAAATATTTACGTTGAACCCACATTAATTCTTGAATACAGAATATGTGGCTTTTAAGTTGGTGACTCCCCCACTAACATAAATTAGAAAAGCTTGTAGACCACATATACTATAAAAGTTTATCTCTAAAAAGCCATATATGAATACTACAAAAAATACCAACTGCATAATTTAATAATTTATTTTTTTTACTTTTGACTACACTATGTACAATAATTGGCCTTTGCCTTCTTGGTTGCCAGTTTTCTTGTTTTTAACTTGAAAATTAATAATTCTCTACCAATAGATACCTTTACTTTCAACTTGTGCTATCTATAACCCACATGTGTCTAGCCCTATTATTTTTGTATACACTAGGAATCTTATTATGCTGCTAATATTTGCCGACTGTAGTTTGGATGAATCAATGGTTCATCAAGGTACATCTTGGGGTAGCTTTTCGTTAACATGTATGATTCTTTTTCCTCATTATTCTCAAGAAGCATGCATGCTATGCCACTATATCATTCCTTTTGATTATGTAGTGCCTCTTGTTATATTTATGAAATATGGACTCTTTCCTCTTCAGTATATTTCTTAGTGTTTCCCTGCTCCCACAAAATCAGATTTTGTCTCATAATGCAGGTCACAGTTTTTCAGTCGTAGTCACTGCTTCTTTCATTGGGCAAACATTTGTTTAGTTTTCCTCATTAGCCAACAGTTAAAAGGAAACAATCTTCCTCATTGATGGTTTTCTCTTTTTGCCAGATGTTGACAGTGTAGTTTCATTTTCCATCACGAGAGTCACTTCTCGTCTAACTTTCTTAATTAAACTTTTGTATTTTCCTGTTGCCACCGTGGTTAGCTTTGTTGTTCAATCAGCTGGAATAATGACATACCCTGTCTTTTTCTCATCACAGACGTTTGTTACTGTACATATTTAAGTTTAGAGACGGGTAGCAGTCGTGTAGTTCACATATTTTCCGGGCCTTCAGCTCAGTTTGTCCAGCAGTGATCACCAAATCTTTCTCTCAGGTTTTGCACTTTGCATCCCTTTCTCTTCTCTCTGGCACTAAGTGGCAGTGTGTCCTCATACTCGCTCTTCTGTTTGGTAATGTCATTACAACATGAACTTGTAATTTTACCCTTTACTTGTTTTGGAGTTTTGTTATTGCGTGGCGATGGATTACTGTAATACTTTTGATTTTTTGGACTTTGGATTTGGTGACATTATTGTTAGAATTTGTGAAGAGTGTTACTATACGTGCAGTTTTTCTGGTTTTAGTTTAATGATACCGTACACTTTTGGTTTGTGATGGTGTCGGGTGTCGCTTCTACGCTTCAGTGGTGTGATTATAATACAAGTGCTATTGTCATTAATATCACAGTAATACAAAAACTAATGCTCTTGCTAATTTCATTAAATAAAATAGACTAAGTGAAACTTTTGCTGTATGTTTTGTTCTCTATTTTGTGCCAGAGAAAGATCGTAGATGCCCTTGTAGAGTATTTAAAATGTTTGCGTGCCTATTGAATAAATTTTTTAAACAATATTACTACAAATAGTTTGTGGACACTGACATTGCATACACTAGCCTTTCCATTGCCAACAAATTTTATGCTGTATTTTGTGTTAAAGAAAGGTTGTAGGTGACCTTCAAGGGTATCCTTGCAATTATGTTCTTCCAAGGTAAGCCTCATTCATAATGTGTCTGCCTGTCAATGTTAATTACTATTTCAGCAAACAATGTTCCGGTATCCCTGCGAACAATTTGAGAATACCTATGTTGCGTAGTCTATAACATTGCAGCTGGCAATGTTTGTACTTAATTTTGTGTTGAAGAAAGGTCTTAGATGTTCTTCTGGGGATCTTTTAATTCGGAATGCTTTTGCCTATTAAAATAAATAAATATATAACCAAAAACTTTGAATGACTTTTTGCAATGACAAACTGAATGGTTTAGTTGGATATACGCATTGCTAGCTAATGTTGTTGAATAGTTTAACTAGTCTGTGGGTGTTCCCAAGACTGTTTGTGTGCCTGAAGACGGGAACAGGTATCAGTTCCTGAAATGTCACATCTGTTCTCAAGGGTGCCTACTATTGTCTGTGTTATATTAATTTTTTTAGCCTTGTCTATGACTATTTCTGTCGCAGTGTTCATTTGTGTTGTTGTCATCTTTCGTCCATCATTGTCATTGATGTTATGCAACTTGCTTCTATCTTGTATGTTTCTTATTTTTTGTTTCGCTTGATTTTTTTTGTTAGATACTTTCGTTTTTAGAAATTATTTCTATGTTGTTGAATACGGCCATTTCTGGTTTCCTTGGTTTGTTTCTTTCGTATTTTGGTTGCTCATTTTCTTGTGCATAGTTGTTTTATGTTACTGCTGGTTTTCCGAGAATCAACAACATTCACTAGCAATGGCATATATTGTGATGGTACTGTCTGCCCATCACTCTTGTGTCGCAAAATATATATGATGCCCCACTCGGCCCCACCTCGCGGTGAGCTACCGAATGTGATTGGCACACACACACAGCTCCACGTAGCTCACGACTGAACACCAGTCGGTATGAAACACACTCTAATTTCTCAGGGAAAATAGTGGGTTCGAACCCTGAATGAAT
>PNEQ01120678.1:0-18190 GCA_003012365.1 Medauroidea extradentata
AAACACGATATAAATCCGATAAAATTGACACGTAAAATTAAATACTTTTCTCTTGCTTTAAAGTTAATAAAAAAGAAAATTTTAATGTAAATTTCTCTACTCGCATCCCCAATTAATAGGTTGGATCCCGCCGTATACATCCTTATACCTGGTTAAGTTGGCTTACTTAATTTGTTATTAACAACAAAGAAAAAAAAAAACAATAATTAAGACAAAAAAAATTGAAATTACTGTATGATAAGAGGCCAAGTAAGTGCTACGTGCCAGTGCACGTCACACCAGGAATAGTAACTGTCTCATGTATCAACCCTTTTTGCAGGAATTGTGGAAAAACTGGAAAAAATTTGTTTTATATAACTAAAAAAATAATAATATTTAAATTCAAAGAAAATAGCAGAAAATATCTTTTTCATTTATTATGGCAGCAAATGGTTGCAGTCCTTTTCTTGAAAACTGTACTGCCGCATACGAAGAGTCTGTTATAAAAATACACGTTGCTACATCTGCCTCCCACGTGACAGGAAGGCCACCTAGCAGCCCACCTGCCTCTTCTCATCCTCGGTCGGCTGATGCCACGCCTCTTACCATCCCCGGCCTATCACTCCAATAAGGCAGTTCGCTCACTCCTTTTAAATGTGCCTGCCGTAACTTTTTTGCCACTGTGATTTTTGTGCCCTTGGATACTATGCCTAAGATATTATGATTTTGATCCATGATCTGTTTTCTAGACTTCTCTTAGTTTTAAAATTTGTTGACAACCCAAGCTTTGATTTGTTTTTGGATTTCGATTCAGTAACGTTTTGGTTTGTGTTTTTGAACAATTTTAGACAACATTGTTATTTTTACTGGATTTGGATTTCTGACTCTTGGTTTCAACAAAATGACCGGAAAAAGAACATTCTTGACAGTTGACACGACGAAGTACGAGATGTTAGGCAAAGTGGACGAAAACAAGATCACCAAGACAGATATTGCGCAGCAGCACGGCATTCCGAAGTTGTTTATTACATAACACTGATCAACATCTTGACGTTTGTAATTGTTTAATGTTGGTGACCAAATTGAAACAAAGTATCAAATCCCTCTCCATGCACATTATAGAAATGTGTAAAAAATTTTGTATACAGCGTAGAATCATTATACAAGCAGATTATTTTGACATGGCCGGCCGAGCTAGGGAAGTGAAAGAACTGCAAAACAAAGGAAGCAGTACTACCACCATGTTCCATCTGCTGAGCGAGAGTCAGGAGCTGTGACTAGGTAATGGTCCAAAGTAGCATAAGTGATGCAGGTTAGACACGTTGTGTATGTTGTTTTTGAACTACTGTAGCTAGTTTCCAGGTGAGTCCTTATGCTCACAAAAAAATGTACACGTGTGTGTGTGGTCACGCGCTGCTCTAAAGTAAACATAGACAAGGTCCCATAAGGAAAACAGCTTTACCAAAACGTATGTTACACCAGCTTCAATTACAGTTACCAGCAAAGTTTGTGCCTAATAATGTGTCGACGAAAAGTATAAATGTCAACCATGACATACATTCCATCAGAATGTATGTGCCCATTGAAACAAATTAACTATTTCAATCAACACCACTGCGATAGTACCCTGTAAATAGCTTCGAAACGGCAACATTGTTGGCACTTAATTTACGTAGCTGGCGATATTCATGTTTTATTATCATGATTCATGCTTGTTGTTGAGCTACAGGTGTTATATGCACTTCCAAAATATCCATTTATTCAAAATATGTCATTCTATTGAAAAATATTACTATTTCAATAAACTTTATAACCATATTTGGCAAATAACTCCCAAAAACGGACGTTGCAAGAATTCATGTTGCCAGTGATGTATTTACTTAATTTTGAGCCAAAGAAAGGTCTTATATTCACTTTCAGAATATCCATTTATTCAAAATATGCCATTCCATTGAAAAATATTACTATTTCAATAAACGTTATTACGATATTCTTGAAAGTAACTTCCAAAAAGGTTGTTGCAGCCGCAAGAATCTATATTGCCGGCAATGTTTTTTTAAAATTAATTTTGAGCCAAAAAGAGGACATATCCACTTCCGGTGTAACTATTTATTAAAAATGTGTAACTCTATTGAAAAATATTACTACTTCAATAAACTTTATTGCGGCATCCTTGAAAATAACATCCAAAAATGGACGTTGCGGGCGCAAGAATGTATGTTACCGGGAACGTTTATGATTTATATTGAACAAAATAAAGGTTGTAGATCCACTTCAATGGCACAATTTCAACAATAATGTGTTTGCTTTCTGAAATAAATGTTTATCACTTTATAAAAACACGTAATTTTTTCACCAAAGACGAGTGAACGCTAATTCAACAATAAAGAACAGTAAATTTTGATATTGCCGAAAATTGGTCAAAATTCTAATAACGACCCTATTCCCGGGAACCGTGATGGGTCATTGAATCGGGAGTCGACTGTATGCAAAAATGGTTACGTGCCTTTATTATCACCATAAAAGATAAAGTAATAGTGACACTTTACTCACAAGTGAGCCACATAGTAGAGGATGGCCCATGCTGCCACATGCTCTCCCTTGGTCTGTATGAAGTGGTAGTTGATGCTGTGGAACATCAATGACAGCGACTTGAGGTACACCAAAATGGCCATTAGGTAGTGGATCTTGTATACTGGATGTCTAAAAACAAAGAAAATAATGTGCTTCAGTAGAAATTAAGAAAACTTCACATTTCAAAACAAAGTGGCTAGAAAAATTTTTGTCGGATAATGAATGAGAATGGAAAATTGACGCTGGTATGAGGTACATAAAAAAAGGCCTAGTGTTGCATGCTAAAAATTTATCAGAATGGCACAAGAGACAAAAGTACAAGTACTTAAAGTTGATATTTGTGTAGATAGCTAGACATACATAAAGGGATGAGACACTTTTTGGCAGTCACAATGTTTTGTTGGTCAGACAAGCTTCGTTGGGCACAAGTCATGGCTCACTGCAGTCCAGTTCTGTTGACAGTGTGTGCTGTTACTTTTGCAAGCCTATCTGCTGTAAGGCACACTCGGCTATAGCAGGAATTTAAAATCATTAGGAGGAGGAGGAGGAGGAGGTGGAGGATGAGGATCAGGAGGATGAGGAGGAAGAGGTGGTAGAAGACAAGGGTGACTGGGGTTGAAAAAAAAAAAAAAAATTACCTGATACTAAGGTTTGGAGGGTGTCTGGATTTAGTAATTTATTTAAGGGCCAGTTCTCAGGGCCTGAATTCTGAACTATCATGGAAGATGGAAAGACTCTAATACACTGCCTTACTGACTTCCTGAACAACCTTAACTCGCACATACTCAAAAACACAAATGGCATATTCCTTCAAGTTAAACTATCACTTCACAGTGGTACTATCAAAACCGCTGTCTACACCAAACCTACCAATAACCTTCAGTACCTGCAATTCGAAAGCAACCACTCCTACTAAGGAAATAAATCGCTACCATTCAGCCTTGCAACAAGGGTACAACACATTTTCTCCACCCAGAGTGACCTGATTAAACAGTGTGACCATATAGCCAGAGCTTTCACAGACAGAGGTTACCTCAAACCTCTTGTTCACCAATACATCCAACGCGCTATTTTTAACACTGACACACAAACAAAGAACACCAGTTCAGAGAGATCAGGGTTCTAACGTGAGGTTAGATGGTACCAGGGAGACTACACTAGTGAAATACGTCAGCTGCACTGAAAGGTAGAGATGCTGATTTAAAAATTCTCACAGCTCATTCATTACAGAACATTACCAGCGAGGCAAAATATTATCACGTCACAGACATTACAAAACTTCTCTTCACCAAATGTACACCTCAAAGACTACACCAGCTCCAATGAAAGCAACTCCCCCGGCTCAAAGGCTGGTGCAGCATTGAAGAGTGTCGTCTCATTTTGAGAACATTCTAGGCCCAACAATTTAATAAATTAACACAAAGAAAAACTCACAAAAAAATTAAAAATATAATGTAATGTAAGCAAATATAAATTCAAAATGATATAATTATATTTAGATTACACAAATTGTACTGAAAGCAGTATACATACCTATAATTCAACAGTTACATTAACGGCCTAGAACATTCTAGAGAAACGTACGGTAATTACCACTGCTACAACCACCAGTAAATTAAACATTCAACATTTAGCATTAATATACATTACAAAAACATTTTTAAAGAGTTATTATTTTACATACAGGATCTTTTGGAATGACCAGTCCATAATATAAATTCATTCAGGGTGGCCAAATAAATTGAAAAGAACAAATCCCTGCCCTTTCCAGGTTTTCCCAAACCACATTATAGCATTTAGCTATACAGAAGGATTTTGGTATATGTTGGTTATGTAATTTCTTTGATTTTTTTATTTTATTTTGATTGTAACTAATTGTATTTGGCAAGTTAAATAATGGTAATTTATAGGTTTTAAATTCGTTTTGGTTAGTTAATGAAGGCCCCAGATAGATAGCTTTGTTTCTCTGTTGAGGTTAGTACACATCCAGTAGTATAATTTTTTGTTTATTTATTTTTGTAGACTCTTGTAATTAATTTTCTTTAATTTTCGGGTTTAGTTTTGTTTTACGTTTAGTTCGTTACCGTGATTTTGGATGATTTTATTTTATTTTTTTTTTACCGTCATCGAGACAATCTCCGACCCAAATAACTTTTTCGGCTCGCGCGCGATACTTTGAATGCGGCAATAATCGTGTGCGTGGGTGTGGATTATCTCTATGCTGGGTTCGACGATAAGATGGACGTTTTAATTTCGCTCGCTGGCAAATATTTCGTAGCCAGCGCCATTGTAATTATTTTTGTAGATTTTTTAGAGGCCCAGCAATGTATTTAAGGCAGGGAAATCGCGGGTGTGTTTGAAGAGACCCGACGATTTCATAATCGTAATTAATTTTGGTGTTAAAAACTAGCGTCTCGGCGAACGAGATGATGCCATACAAGAAGAAAGTTCGTGAGTAAAGGCCTTACATAGTAAATTGACTTTTGTGGACAAGTTTTTGCTTCTAGCACATTACTGCCTAAATGTCTTGACCAGAAACTGCGGAATTTTTGTTTGAAATGTGCCGCGATGTGTTTTTTCGGCAGTTTCGTAATTTTCCTTTTCTTACTAGGACTTGAAAGTAATCTCAGTAGTCCTGAGAGACGTTTTTCATCTCTACCGCATTTATTAATACTAAATTTTGAGCTAGTTGGAGGCATAGTATTTTATTTTCTGGCTAATTTCCAATATTTTCTATCTTGAAGAAATGATGTGGTTTTCCCAGGGTTTTATCAACTCGTGGTAATTGAAACTGCCCTATTTACAGTTTAATTTTAATACAGATAATATCTATTTAATTTTTTTTGCCGAATTTCAGTAATGTACGGATGTGTTGGCTACTTCTATTTTTTCTTTCTGTTTTCACCAAGTCAGCATACTTGATTTACAGGTAGTTTTTCTTAAATTACCATGTCAATAAATCTCCAATGTAATTTAGTTGGAAATGTTTCATTTCTTCGGAAGTAATTGTCGATAATACCAGGATTAAGTACTGTAGTCTTGATATTCCATACATGGTACACAGACACTGTATTCCAGTACATACTATACAATACAACATGATATTTTTCCCAGACCAAAATTGACATACTTCAACCAAAACATTTTAACAACGAATATACTCTGTTTAATATAAGTTTGGATAAATTTGACATCAACTTATGGGTAATAATGTTTTAGTATTTTGCGATTTGTCGCTCAATGCAAGACATATTTAGCTCTAAAATGAACCTAAAATGTCAATTTCAGCATTTGTACTGCACAGTTTGCTTTGTGTAGTGACAAAAATAACAAAATATTACAAATTATTGCCCATAAGTTGCTGTCAGATTTATACTTTTTTTTAATTAAGTCACTAATAAAGCTACTGTATCTTGGCATACCATTATTTTTCCATACATAACCATTTAGAATAAAGTTTAACTTCATAACAAGACACAAAATTAAATGTTGTATCCACCTGTTCCTAATTTTAGCACAGCAACCAAAACAAGAAAAACTTGGGTTTCATTAATCCTATTATTTATGATTAGGTTCATGGTTAACAAAATCAGAGAAAAAAAATACTTGGTTGAAATATTATGACAGTCTTCTTTCCAGAATCACACAAGATCCATTTGTCCAAGCTGAGCTACTTTGCTCAGTGATTCGTCAAACCCAATCACAAACTCTGAAAATTGCACTAATTCCTTCTTCAGTTCATCAGCCAATCTTAATCCTCTGAAGCTGCAATTTGCTAGCTATATCTGAGTCTGGATCCATTAACGAGAATACTGACACATTATTTGCAGCACACTGTACAGATTTGTGTGAAATCACAGTTGTTAAACGCGAAATTATTTCAACACTGGTAACATTTTCACCCAAAAAGTATCATTTTCATTGAGTGATGCACCTTGTGTTCTGGCACTGTTACTTTTCCAGACTGGTCAGACACTGTTGAGGAAGCTGATGCAAAAGCAGATATACACAAAGTGGTGACATAGGTCTGCAAGCGGAATTTATTTCACACTGAATTTTCTTTGCGCTGGTTAAAAATGTTTCTATTTCAACAGAAGTTCTGCAGTTTCTCACAGCCATTTTGTGTTTATCCCCAGTTATTTGGCTTGCTACAGCATGTGTCCCTATATTAATCGAGGAAATTTTTTTCTGGCAAAATGAACACCTGGCTTCATTTCTATTTAATTTTGAGGGCTGCAACCAAGGTGAAACATTTTCTTCAGTCAACCAGTCTTCTTGAACACTTGTCCACTTATGAACTGGTGCCATTTTTATTGGAATATAATTTCTGAGACAGAGAATATTTTATTTTGAAAACAGCTCACAGCTTAAACCATCTCAAAACCTGCAAGTCACTAAGCCTACAAAATTAAGATTTCACAACTCCAGATATTCCAAATCCAAATGAAATAATGACAGTCCGTTACGAAACTGCACTTAACCAAAATCATTCTATGAATAAATTTTTCATGCTAAATAAACCACCAATCCAGACGGAAGGAAATTGTCACAGTGCGCGCCATGTGTGTCAAGGTTCTAACACTGCATAATAACTAAATTATAGCTTTGATTTTCACTCGAAGCTGTTGAAGAAATTACGTACGTTAAATACTCCACCATAAAAATTTTAGAACTTATTCAACTGGTACAGAACAAAATCAATTAATTATTAAAAATATTACTTACTAGTGAAAGAATGATGCCACTTTCAGAACATGTAGGCAATGATGGGAAAAAACACTGATCAACAGCATGTCAATACACATGGTACAAAACTTTCGCAAAGCCCATTTTTTAAAGATAAATACTGCGCAGTGTCTTGAACAAATTTACTCAATAATTTGTATGAAGTATGGTAAAAAGCTGCCATAATATATTTACTTGGTTATTAGTAAAGAGTATAAAAAATAAACTGAGTATGTTGTGAAAAATAGCAACATGTACACATCAATGTCAAATGTTACAGATAAGGATGAAAAGCACACTAATTCATAATGCTCAGCACCACAGTTTATTCACATACACAAGACAAATTTTGTTTTAGGTACTGTATTAATTCACTGCACTAGTAAAAAATTTCTCTGACTCTTATGGAATTCCCTGACTTTCCACATTTCCTTGACCAGGTTTCAAATTCACTAACTTTTCCCAGATTTTCCAGTCTATGGTGGCAACCCTGTAATTGCTTCGATAGGTCAACAACAACACCATCACTGATTTTAACATCACTGACAAAGGGCACACTTTCACTAAACTGTAGTCATTTTAAATAAAGGGACTGAGCAACCAACCTCACTTGAATACTTAACATGTTCAGAAAAAAAAAATTAAATTCTAGAAATCTTAGAGACATGGAGCAAGCAACAATAGACATCTACATGCAAATGCACTCCAACTATGTAGCTATTAAAAAAAATAATAAATAAAATGTAGGAACCAGTGTGATAAGTAGTCCAGGAACATTACACCAGCTACAGTGCAAGTACTGTGAGACACAGCTTACCACCAACACTTTCAGACAGAGAATGAATGGCCACAGAGCTGACACCAAACAAGCCTCAACTGGGAATAACATCTGTTCTCAAGTAGAGCCTATTACAGCTCATGCAGCTTCTCACAACAAAGACTTTGACTCCTGTTACAGCACCTTGCAATCTTCCAACAACAGTCCAGAACTCAGATGCTGGGGACTGGTCCATCTATTCATTAGTAAATCCAGACAGCTTTCAGGTCCTAATATCAGATATAATTCCATATTTTCATGATTACTAAAAACTACTATGTACCACTAGACCAACACCACTACTTCAGAATTCGAAATTCCTGCCGCAGCCTAGTTTGCCTTCTGGTCGCTAGGCTTAAAAGTAACAGTAAACTGGACTGCACTGTGTCATGATTTGCTGCCAGATAAAGATCGTCTGACCAGCGAAGAATTGCGACCCAAGCATCTGCACAAGAAAATGTGTTGTCCTCTTATGAACGCGTAACTATCTACAAGTATCAAGTGTAAGTACTTGTACTTTTGTCCCTAATGTTATATTCTAAGCCAAACAGCTTATTTCTCACCAACCAGTACCGTTAACATATTTACAAAAAAAAAAAAGGAACCATATTTCCACACTGTCCATAGTAAATAAGCAAAAAATTAAAGTAAAAAAATCAACAAAATTTATGAATACAAAAAAATTAAATAATTTGAACTACCATTTTTTAAAGAAATATTTTTTTAGTTTTTTGAACATAAAATTTATAACAGTAATTATGTTTCTCTAAGCCCCTGAAACCATCCAACCAGAAACTCACTTGCTTTTTTTCAAAATGAAAGCCCAAAAGCATCCAGACAAGAAAAACAGTAATGCCATCATGAAGTACAAAGCAGGCAGTGGCATCTCTCCAGCTGACAAGTAGTTGCCGTTGTTCTCCTCCTTGATCTCTATCTGGAAATAAAAATAATAAAAAAAAACATAAGCTACTAAATTACACTATACTGGTACTGTATGTTGAGTTATAACAATATAAAAATTACAGCAAGAACTCAAAGCTCTGAAAAAATTGCCAAATAATCATTAAACTGAAATAAAATCTTCTTTCAAGTATACATCAATAATGTCCCATTTTTTAAATAGTTAACTTGATAATTATGTTAGTGCTCCCAAAGCAAATGTAATACTGTACTTTATCAAATGTTTGAAAACCTTATTAAACAGCTTTGAAGTGTTTTCCAAATGGTGCACAAAAATGTTTGAGATTTCATCACTAGCAACTGACAACCGAGATACAGGGACATCATTTGTGGCCACCGGGGGAGGGGGGGGGGAGGCAAATGCCCCCTGGATTTAGAATTTTATGTGTATAAATATATTTTTTATATTTTTTAAATTTAAATAATGCTAACTTAAGCACATGAAACTGAAGTTTTATTATTAAAGGCTCTAATTTATACATGCTAAATTAATAAAAAAGATGCAACAAGGTCACTGTCGCCGGAAAACAAAATCTTGGCCCCCCCCCCTCTAGAAAAACCTGAAATGACGCCCCTGCCGAGGTACAAGCTGCTGCTATGATAAATGACACTCAGGCAAATCTGCTGCCCACTGATCGAAACACTTTTTTGCCCCCAACTACACAGAAGACCCCAGATGGAGGCGTCTTCTGTATCTTCGGTTTATAAGCAAAGGAGCAAAAGAATGCCACAGGGATGTGCATCACAGGTACCATTACATCTATACTAGCCAAGCACTGTACCGGTAAGGAAACTTACATTACAATGCTGTTATAGGTGGGTCGCTATAAAGTGAGCACTTTTGACAACCATGTAGTCTTGAACAAGGATTAAAACCTATTATTTAATGCAACTTTAGACATAACATTTTGAGCATACAACAATCTATACACTTTGATTGTTACTTTGAGTGCGTTGTTCATGTTAAAAAGTTGCAGAAAGATCTAAATTATCTTGAAGGAAAAAGTAACTAGAACTTCAAAAGTGCTTATTTTTTCACGAACCACCTATAGTAGATATTTTTTTACAGAAACTATATTTTATGCGATGCAGCATTCGCCACAGGCTTGAAACTTGGGTTCTTCTTTTATCTAGTCAGTTTATTCTGAGATCTGGCAGTTTGATGATGCTGTTTTTATAACAATGCTGGATGGCTTCAAGATACTGTTTATGACGTTTATTGAAATCTGAAAATACTGATCCGAGAATGTGTAAACGATGTTTTAATTTTGAACATGAATATCATAAAATTTAAATAAACAAGGTTCTGTTGTTATATTGAGAGATTCAACCCCCCTTATCCAGAATTGAACTGTAAAGACACATATGGTGCACTACTTCACAAGGCATAAAAATGAAACTTCATAATACTGATCAGTTGTATTTACAGTATCACTTCCTCCAGAATGCAGCATAGCATATGACAAAACGGACGGCAAAGACACCATCAACAAAGCTGCATGGTCATTTGTAATGGTTGTACATGTATTTGAGATTTACATTTTTGTGTGAGCTGGGTGAAATAAAATTATGTTCTACCACCAATACAAATGCATGAAAGTATTGATTGTGTAGAGAATTTTCGGAGCCTGTTTATCACTGGTTTGAAAATTAAAAATATTAATTAATGCAGCATGGTGTTCGAGAATTAGATCAACTTGTCTTCCTTTTTTCTCTTATGTTATAAATAGCAAAGCAAATTACTAAATCTACTACATTAATCACCATAAGAGTTTTAATTAAACAAAACAGTCAAAATGTTCAATGTCGACAAAAATTAGACATTTGAAGTACGTAAACCCTCTGTCCAACGACATCGCACGGTGCCAAGAAATTGTGTCGTTAGATCGCCAATGTCGTTAGTCCTGAGGTAGCTAAATTTGACCCCCACCCCCAAATAAAAAAAAATTTAAGTGTGTTTCCTGCTAAAATTTATGTCGAACAATTACCGACTCAAAAAAAGTTTTCATTGAAATTATATTTTAGTACAATGAAAAGGTGTCTTCCAAATAAAATGGTACTCCACAATCACCCACCGTGATGTGTGTGAAGGAGCAGCGTGCTCGCTCTGGTTGTGTAGGAAGGGGGAAGGGGAGTGGCCGGGTCGCTGGCCTTGGCGTGCCTCCGGGCAGCTCGTGCGCGGGTGATTGATCCTGCTTGTCTTGCGCGAAGCACATTCAGACCACAACAGAACTCGTATTATTTACGTTTATGTATACGACAACAATTTAAAAACCTTTCAGTACAGCCATCTAGTCTTTTTTTTTACTGCGCAAGAACTGTTACAGCCTGTCCCCATTATAAGCATTTAGGCAATACTAATAAAAGTGCTTATTAAAGAACAAACATTTCAAAAAAAGTCTGTATTTTTTAAAAACTCTGTGGCGGCGCACTACTGCAGTATGCAGAAGCTATGCCAGTGTAAGACAGCACAGTGGGGCGCTGTACATCCCTGGCTGGCCAGACGACCGCTGTGCCACCCCCGGGCACATTCCATTGTCCAGGCAGGACAAGGGATTACTGGGATCGCCCAGGCAGCCCGCACCTCAACCAGGAGAAGGCAGTCTCTCCCGGTACACCGTACAGAACAGTTTACATGCGTCCAGCTAGTGCGGTCTTGTGAATGTATAGATGTACATATTGTATATATTGTGTAAATACATGGCTCGTGTCCGGCAAACGTGGTGTTCTCATTATGCCCTCACATCCTCGTTAAAAACTCGAACGCCTATTATGAATGCGAATTTAGAGCCACTCAAAAGGGCAAAAAACTGACTTTTCAAGGTGCTGTCACGTATAAAATAACGACTGAATTACTCGCCGCTAAATCTTGTAGGCCTATTGGAAAAATCATGAAACTATGCACAACACACCAATTTAATGCTATGTACTGCAAATGCAAATAGAGATGAAATGGCTCTCGGCACGCTGGCTGTAGTCGCTCTTATTGCCCCACTGCCGAGCGAGCATAAAACAAAAACCTTATCAGCCCACATGCCACACACGGTGACGGGACTATTGTGTTTGCGTTGTAGGCAGTTTTTACGCCGCAGTGCTTTCATAGCCACATGACGAGTGATCAATAATACAGCGGAAGTCGTCAAGGTCAAGCCGAGCTCATTCTGCAGTTAGAGAATAAAATATGAGATAACACTTGATTTTTTTTCTTTTACGGACTGCTGGTCTTTTTTTTCCAGTGCTGTAATGAGGGCGAAAAAAAAACAGTGTCATCTCTTCAAACCCCACCCCCCTGGGCTATCACAAGACACGGAAACATGAGAGAGAGTCGCGGAGTGGGAGAGGAAAAACAAACATGTGGCTCTGCTTTGTGGTGAGACAAGATGCTTGTGGCACGTGACTATCAGACAGTCGGCAGTTCATGCACGCACACACAAGCACAATCTGGCTTGTTCCTGGGGAAGGTGGGAGGTGGTGGCTGGCGATGAAAGTCAGGAGGGATTGTATCTATGCTTAGCGGCGTGTTTCTTACACTAAGCCTACAGCACTTACAAAGGAAATTTCAACACGGACGATTTTCCTTAAATTTTCAATTTCAAAAAAGGTTTCAAATTACCATTGCTATGCCACGTCGCGTATCGCACTGCATAGCTGAGATAAGGACACGTGGAGGAGTGTGAGAGGGAAGTTCAGGCAGGAAGGAGCGTGGAGAAGTGAAGGTGAACATTAGGAGATAAGGCAGCGTTAGTCATCACGTCTCACATATGTCGGTGTTGCGCGGGCGGCCTACGCACCCGGCGCGTGCTTCAACTATATTCCAGTTGAAGTTTCTAGCATTTTTAAACAGTTTTTTTTTGTTTCACAACTGAATATTACTAATTTATGATAACTGCATTATGTTATTGTTTAATGTATGCAAAATTATTTCTAATTAACTTTTACTGAGATCTAATTTTTGCTTAGCTTGGATAAATTTTTAAAATATTAATTTTTCCATGGTTCCTGGAAATTATGTCGTTAGAACGCTGATGTCGTTAGATCCTATGTCGTTAGATCGGGGGTTTACGTAACACCTAAATTCTGACTACAGTAAAATTACGGCAATAAAATTTCAACAAAAGATAATATTACAATTATAAAATATTTAAAAAGCATAGAATCAAAACACAATAAATTTTTGTATAATGATATCAGACTCTATTTGCACATCTAATAAATAAGACTTTATATTAATACAGTATTTCTTAAAAAGCCCACACAAATATCTAAATCTAATTTACAGATTTTTTTTATCAGAACTGACAGTTGCAAACTAAATTGTAGAATATGTCACAATTAAAATATTAATATCTGTTGCGTTGGATAATTTGTCTGTATGTGAAAGTCTACATACAATGGACACACATAACTAATAATGCAAATTCGTTGCGAAGAATTATTTGTTTCTAATTTACATATTTAAATTTTCTTTAACTTCTATATTTCCTCCTATTTCAAACACATGTAACCAATCTTCCAAGTTTAAGTTATTCAGCACAAAGCAGCTACGATTGAAACAAGGAAAATAGTACCTTTAAAACTTTTTTTACCTGAACTAAGGCAGCAACCAGGAAATTTCCGACTACTTTAAATAGCTGCAAATCAAGAACATTTCAAATTACATATTTTGTAAGCAACATAACACTAATATACATCTGAACTTCCATATTGTCGTAAGCGGGAAAACATTTGTTGGTGCTGTCTTTACTAGTTCATAATCATAAACTAGTCACCAGATGTCAGCCATTTTGCATGATGGCACTTGGATCAAATTAACTTTATTTGAAAATTACTGTTGTTTTTACACCAATAGTTATATAAGTCTAAGTGTGTAACCATTGTGTACTGTCAATGTATAATTGCTTCCCGCAAACTTTGTTAATCTTTTACCACAGGTATTTTTCCACACTGTCGAGTGCCTCACCAGTAGCGCCAACTATTTCATATACCTACCTAAATATCTACAAGGATTTTATCTACTTTAAACCTCCAATTTTATGAACACTCACGGTTCCTCTCCTTACATTCGTAAAATTGCTGCCTTCATAAACTTTATAGCGGCCTATTTGGCCCCCATCCCATCATGAAATTTTAAAATTGCATTTTTTCTGCTAAGTGCCTTTAGTCTAGCCCTGATTTTTGTACCTTTTGTAGATTAAGAAATGTAATAATAGAAACATAAATTGATATCAGTAGCCAGACGTTTTTCGATAAAATTTATTTCTGAACAGAAGATATGACAGACCTTCATATGACCAACTATCCCCCCCTCTCACCATCCATCCTTCGAAAAAAAAAACACAAGAGTCCCTGAGTGCCTTCTCGTGAATGCTAAGTCCATTTTTAATTTTTTATCCAGAAAAACAGATGCTACATTAATATAATATTAATTAACATTGATATGAAAATACACGTCAAATTGGTAACTTCAATCTCCCTTTGTCACTAAAACAAATTTTAACACACTAGTGCACACATGCCTTACTAGCCAGCACAAGGCCCATGTAAATTATTCACCACAGTAAGACGGAAATGGTATCTATTTTTATTCATTGTACTGTTTTATATAACTTTGAAATTAATTAAAAGTAATGTCAAAACAATCCAAATTTTGATACTAAGTTAACTAGTAAAAAAAATTAGGCAATTATTGCAAGCTAACATAAGTAGATGTAGCATACAGGATGGACAGATAGTGAAACTATATGACAGTTCACAAGATAGAAGATAGATACGGGCACCGTAGCATATATGTATATGTACCAACGTTCAACCAGCCAAAAACGCCACTTTGTGATGTTCTTACCTAAAAATTGTCGAAAATGACACGTATAAAAGTGATTGCAAGGAAATACTTTCACAGCCAGTATGTTGCTTAGAAATAAATTAGGAATTTCGGGATTACACAATACATCAACATTTAATTTATTTTCAAAGTTTGACATACCCATGGTGGAGACAAATGTTTCTACACATGGCGGATAGGTAGCGTGAACCATTTTGCTCTCCTGTGATGTGAAATGCACATTTTACAAAATGCAGTAACTCACTGTTCAAGCAAATTACGTGTCAAGTTAACTGTTTCAAATATGTACGGTGTTAAACCAGTAAATAAAAAATTAATTTCACACTGTTATTGATGGGGTTCATGTAAGAACATAAATTGTGTCGGCACGAGGCGAGAGAGATATAAGACTTGCAGAACTAGCCCAGAAAAAGACAGTACTACACTTAAATGAGCATATGCGCAGGCGCCAGAACAATATAACTGTAGTACAGTCTCCATTTAGAACCTAATACTTTGTAGAGGTGTAGGGAGAAGGCCAGTTTGGCACAGGCGCCGACGCATGCAGTTTTCAAACTGTCACCGCCACACTTTTTAATGAATTTTCACCATTCTTGTTTTGTTTTTAATATTGTGACTTGCCAAGCAATAACTGCAACTCTAAAACTCATAGTTTAGTGCTGTGAATTAAATAATGTATTATTTTTAATAGTTGTTAATGTGATTAGTTTCAATTTTTTTCCATAGAATTTCGTTATTTTTTTAGGGTTGCTGAGAGAGTGTTTGTAAAATTGCTACCTTAGTTAATTCCAGGGTTCGTAAAATCAGAAGTCTAGTGTACAAGAAGCCCTGTGGAATCTTTTTCTACTGCTAAGAGCAGCAAGGGAATGCACATCCCAAAACAATAATATTTTCATGGTGATGCTTAAGTATAGCTACTGCATCATATTCCTGGACAGTCATTACGTATGCACTATTGGGGCCTAGAGCTATATATTTTCTGACAGACATAGGATAGTTTGCTGAAATGCTGGGCGAAATTTTCCAATATTTTCCCCCAGTAGCAGCACCTTTTAATGCATAATTTTAAGCAAATTCATTTTGACATGTGAGTCTTTCAAACGAAAATATGTCACAACAACTGGGTAAAAATTAGAATCATCATTGCTCCCAACATTAGCAATGAAAACCGAAAATTTTCCAACCTACCAACTGTAAAATTTTGACGTTAATTTGCCATTTTTTCAATTATTGTGGTGATTTCTGTGCACCCATGACCATATGTTTTAGCTTCTTCACTGTTGGGAAGATTTTTCTGAACAAAGATCCAGCATGATCTGCATGCGACATTGGCAGGTTATGTTCAATAACAAAAGATATGAAATGACACACTGCTCAAATAACACTAAAATTTTCATTTTGAGCACAAAAAAAAACTAATTTGTGTTGTATTCCCTCAAACTGAAGCATTTCTTGCACGTTTTACTGTTCCATCCACATATTTCAACTCATTTCTACCCTAGTGCAAAATGTTGATCGTTACATGCACAATAAACAAAGAAAGCATATTTAATTCTAATTTTTAGACATCTAACCTAAGAAATTTATTTACTGTAAAATTCTAAACATTCTTGAGTTACAAGATTTATTTTTCTGTACATTCGTAATTTTCATGTACATGACCCTGTGAATGCTCGAAAACAGCTGAACAATCCCGTTGCAAATATACCTGCTTAGCAAATACAGTTAAAGTAATGAACGGTTCGCAGTGAAAACAGCATTTAAACACAAATCAGCTATCTTTGATAATCTACGTACGCTGTAAATTTCCACCGCCAATGATGTTCAGCAAGATTTAATACTGTCACCTCTTCCTTGTGCATGGGTCGCGAAATAAACAGAATCTGTAACTTTTTGTTTTCAACAACTGCTTTGCTATTTCGGCAAACCACAAAAAATTAAATATTTTTGTATGAACAACCTAAGCAATTGTATAATACAGTAGCACAATTGGGCTCAAAATCGTACAATGTACGGGAAAATTGGGAAAGTTGGTAGCTACGTGTATATATGGTGCAAATGTTAATGAAACTTTTGGGCAATATTTTGAATTTTTGGGTCCCAAATTACCCTAACTCAGTTATAGCGAGAATGTGGCTAAGGCGAGGACAGAACTCATGATCGTAACAAATTGTTGTAACAGAACTGTACAGTAACTATTCATGTAGCTACAGAATATGAGTACCGGTTGCTTACTTACAATGAAATCAACCGCTTTTGTATTGCCATTATAATTTGGACAGTTGTGAAAGTAGAGATTGTATAGTCCCTCTTCTTTTTCTTTTGTTACTTGCATCACAAACTGCAAAGAGAAAAAATGCATTAGTAGCTCAATTAAATCAAGACCATCATATTTAAAGTCATTTGCATATTTTGCTTTGAATAAAATTAGTCTAGGTAGTAAAAGCAATTACCAACACATTAATACGATAATCATGCAATATCTGCTACTTTAAAGGCCATGAAAATAATGTTCAAAGAATCATTATAAAAGGGTGACAATGGCTTTAATAGTACACCAAGAAATAACTATGTAAATATAATATAAGCCATTAATTGAAGTGAGATTTACTCAAATAACAAAACATCACACTTAACACTGAAGATCCAGTAAACATTTTATTATTTTAGTAGCATGTATGGGAAAATTGTGAATAATGCAGAACAAAAAATTTCATTTGGGTTTCCATTTTTACTCAAGAGCAAAAAAACTGTATTACGTATTAGCCCACAATCTGCACTAAAAGCACCAACCACATGAATGTTTTTTTTTATGTACTTAGCTACTTCCTTTAACATTTTCAAATATGGGTCATTCTCCAAAAAAAAGTGCTTTTTATGTCCCCACAGGTTTTAACAACGAAATTATTTTCAAGTACTGAATATTTGTTTTAATATGCAATACATACAGTTAAAAATATTTAACAAAGGTAATAAAAATCAGTTTTGAATGTAAAAATTAGTAACAAATATGCCACAGACTGTGAAATGTCACGTCCGTGGACTGTCCCATTCTCTTCTTAACTAACTTTCTTAGACTTTTGAAGCTAAAATTTTCAACTAGGGAAACACATTAAAGTATTTTCTTCAACCTTAATATGTTGAAAACAATTTTGAAATGATTAATTACTAAATGAACTGAAGTGAAATAATTTTCATCAGAAAAAAAGTCTGTCCCACGAAAAACTGTCATGTCCGTGGGCATTTCTGTTAGTTCATATAAAATACTCCTAAGAACAGCACTGTTGTTTTCT
>PNEQ01120683.1:0-35324 GCA_003012365.1 Medauroidea extradentata
AAATTTAAATGGCCTAGGCCTCTATCACTGAACTCTGCAAGGACCTGCCCAAGGAGTATTTAAAGGGTGTATAGGACCTGCCCATGACTACCCAAAGAGAAAACGAGCTCACTAAAAACCAAGCCAAGTCGCTTGTTGTACTTATTTCCTCTGTGGTCTCGTGCTTGCTACGCTTATCTTGCTGGTGACGATGACCGTAAGCTTCTTTCTTCCTTGCAATTAAATCTTTTCACAGTTTCAATGTATGCCGCTCTAGACTGCAAGTGGGTTCATCATTGTTGTGTAGTCGTGGGACCTACTAGTGGTTTAAATTTGTATCTATTGTTTTAAGACTTCTGGATTTATATATATTGAGTTTTGTTCTTTATAACTCTTCGCATGAGTTTCTTGCCATGCGGGCAAATTCCATAGGCTACGGCCGTAGAAGAACAGGTCTGGACACTCGCCTGGAAATTTAACCCCATTGTTGTTTGGCTGCAGTTCTCCAAGTTACCGAGAGTGTCGTGCGTCTTTGGCGCTGCAATCAGGGCGGTTGGGCTGAAACTCCGCCAACTTCCCTTCCATTTTTTCCAGTGTTGACATTATAAAAATAAACAATTTGTCAACACTTATTTTATGAATGTATTTTCATCAAATACACTGTAAAGCTTTCTACAGGTATATGCAGTTTCTACGGCTCGTTAATCAACCCAAAGTTACTTGGAGAATTTCACCAAAACGTTTTCATTTATGCAATTGTATTTTGTAGCAAGATGTAAGTTGCTTGTGATGTGTGTGGATATTATAACAGTATATGCTTAATATTATTTGAAGGTATAGTTTGGGTTTAGTATGAAATTTCATCAATGAAGTCCCGATGTGCGTCGTAGCTCATGCGAAATTAGCATTTTCGCTACCTCATCTAAATTCAGAAGATATTATTTTTATTGTCAAAGACATGAAGACAAATGAAATAAAACGACTACAAGAACACAGAGTGAAACCTAAATATCTGGTAAGATAAATGTTCCACTTTTAAAGCAGGAGGTCTGTCATCTAAAACTGCATAATACAAAGTATATTTATTAGAAGATTTACAACAGACTGATTAATTTTTATTTTCTATATCTCTATACTAAGTTAAATGAAGAAACATATGAAAATTGGTAATTCCTGTTAATGTAAAGTTAACGGTATATTTTACCTATAAGCAATAGTAGGAAAATAATGAGAATTATCGAAAGCACCCAGTGTAGCATGATGTACCTATTAAAATACAGTTTTCAAAGTAGTGTGTTCTCTACTTTAATTCCAATGTTATGATTTTTATGTTGAAACTAAACTTTTTAAAATATAAAACAATATTTTTACTCTTCAAACTCTAGCATTGCATTCGGAACGATACCTTAACTTACGAATGAATGACCTATTTTACCTTCTGAAACACATTCACTGATTTAGAACATAAACGTTTACAAAATGTATTTCGGTATGACATATTGAAGCCCTTTCGTTCCAAATAATTCATAAAGAAATAGAAATTTACGATCGAAATGTTCATTATTTTAAACATACAAAACAGCGTTTACATTACTTCATAAAATGCGTTAGTATTGGTAGTTCGGGATAAAGCGAGCACATTCGATGACCATCATGTCTAAAATAATAAATAAAAACTATTATTTATGGTGACCTCAAATGTAAACATTTCAGTGTAGTATGAATTAGGTAGCTTTGTTTATATTGTACAGAAAAGTGGCAGGAAACTATAAATAATGTTAAAAGAAAAAAAATCTTCAGAAGTGCTCACTTTATCCCGATGAACATATAATTGGAACAAAACTACAGAATTCGCGTTATTATTTGATGATAAACTAGAATCTCCTGCCCTGTACATATCAGAGCACAATCTGTGATTACGTTGGCCACGAGCTTTAATATGACATATTTTATGTGTGTGATGACCGATTAAGTGGTTGACCGCTCTAACATGTGTCGTTTAGATTTATGGGCAGAAGTATTCTCCTCGGCAGGTCACTGTATTGTCGGCCAACGGGAGAGGTGTAATGATCCTTCAGCAGTCTGAAGTCTAATCTGCTGCCAAAAGATAACGCGAAATTTGCGTGTCTGTATGGTTTTCGAAAACTAGGTTTAGAAACGGAGCGTGAATCAGCGTTCCTCTGACTTAAAGCTAACAAGATAATAAAATTTAATAATTAAATTTATTTTTTATGCCTTACAACAGCTGTTGCAAAACTAATATGTAATTTTTTTACGATATTCAATAGTATATTATTATTCTTTCTTCGAAAAAACTATTTAATTACCGCATGTATTTAAGGTTTGTCAGGAATTAAGGGAATACAGTTTTCATTCAGAATTTTTTATAAATTTATCATTTATTTAAGGCGCAATTAAGGAATAGGCGTTTAATATTACAATGGACAGATCACACTATTTATAACAATAAAAAATATTTACTATGATGGAATTTACTGCATGTATATATTTGCAACTTTTTGACACTTGTCGAAACTAAGCGTTTCACAATTACAGAGGCAAAAACGAAACATAACCCACATGCGAAAAAATGTCAGTGGTAACAACATACATGATATCACAAATAATACTGAAGTGTACAACGACACACATACAATTCAATTGAAATCAATTATAATATGTTATAATTTCCAACACATTATCTCTTTGTCAACACGAATCAATATATAATTAAGTTTTATCTATTTCTCTTGTATTCTAATTCCCGGTGGTTGTGGACAGGAAGAGTGCAACTTTGTAAATTACAATTATCCCAGTGTTTAAAGTATTCAATCATAACACAAGTATTAATTTCTGCAAATATTTATGAATGTTTTTTTACATTCTATTTGCCTCTTAAGTATTATTTACAAAATAGAAAACAGATTAATAATGACTTCTCCAGTGTGAAACATTCAAACCATTGTTGTAACATTGATTCAAAGATTTCAGAATAAAGACATGACCAGTGACATATGGTCCGAACAAGAAAATATATATTAATTACATGAAACCAGAATTGTGTATAGGTCAATTTTTGTAACCTTGGGTGTGGTATTTGGGATTTCTCAAATTGTAATTTGTAAAAGGAAGTTTATTATGAACTTAAATAAAATGGTAATTATAATGTAACTTGCACAATAAATTTCTTCATGTGTTTAAAAACAAACATCAATATTACTACTATCAATCTTACTGATTAACGCTTCGTTTATGTTTAACTATTAAGATCACCGCGTAGTGAGTTTCAGTGGGCGTTTCATTTGGCCTATCACTAGCTAGTTATCTCAGCAGCAAATAAAATACTGCAAAAGTCAGCATGCCACTTACCCCTCCGTATCCTTCGCCCTCACAAAAATCATCTTAAACCTGTCGCACGGACAGACGTGCACGCTATTCTTGAGGTGTTTTTGATAGACCTATACGTCATGAAATTTGTCTGGGATACATAAAATTTCAACTTATAAAGCGCTCAAACTATATATGTCAACAGCAAAGGTGAAACCTTCATATAATAAATAAAACAAATGGAAGCCAATATATAAATACAACATTATTGGTACTTCATATAGAATATCTTAAATGAGTTTTGCATTAAAACAGGGAAAAAGCAGCCGAAAATTTAATATATACTTTAATAATGAATTTTTAACGATATTGATAATGCACACTTAAACTCCAGCTGAATACTGAATAGTTCAGGTCTTAATAAATGTTGATATAAAATTGTGCAAGTCACTTTCCAAAATTTGTATGGCTAGCAATTGATCTGCGAGCTATGGTGAAGTATTGAAATAGCCATGTTACAAGGAATTTCTTAGGAGTCTATATAAAAATGTGGTAAGACAAAAATATGCGAGACAAAAAACGTTCTCCGTAAAACACATTCCTAGCTAATATCAATATAATGCCACCCAAGAGGCGTTGCGGTCACAGGTATGTAAAATTTAATATGAAGGTTTTTGTTTATGGGACAGTCACGTTTAGAGTAAAGAAAATGGCATCCGAATAAAAAAAAATTTCTAAAATTGTGTATGTTGAAATAATTAGGCTACAGCAAGAATTGGACGGCTGAACCCACTTTTATGTTAGAAGGCGATTCTTTACTTCTGGAAATGTATGAGTTAATACTAGCTTCAGAAAATTATCACAAAATAAACTAATGTCATAGCAACGATATATACAAAAAGTTTTTTATAAATACTAACGAAATTGTCAAAAACCAAAATTGAGATCGCAAACAAAAAAACCATCCTCTTTATTGAAGCATGCAGTTTAAGTCTCAGGTACTTCAAAGAGATTGACTGAGTTGCGGACAACATAGTTCATCAAACGACTAGAAAATAAAAGGAAACAACATACTTTTTATTAACTAAGCGTCCAGTTGTACAATGGTGTCACGGAAGAATCTGAGGGTTGAAATCACTGTATAGGGCCTAAGTTTGTTACACGCCCACGTTCTGGTTAAAGAAAGAAACGCGTGGATGATCACGTAATATTTCGATGATGAGGAAAAAGAGTACTGTAGGTTGTCTACATTTTGGCGCGAAAATCCTAAATCTGGCGCTATCTACACAATACGCCTTAAACAACACAGAAACACTGTCGCAAAACAACTAGATGGCAGTGTCGTCGAAAATGCTACAGTCAGTTCAGAATAATTGTATCTCACAAATATTTTTCTGCTCTTGAACATGTCTATTTTCCGTGGTTCTAAGTTGTGTGTTTCTATCATGCGTTTGTTCTAACATCTCTGATTCTCTTGTTTAATAGTTCTAAAATGTGAATTTCTGTTGTGCGACGTTTCTAACGTACATTGTTCTAAGATACGTGGTTCTAAGTTGTGTGTTTCTGTCGTACGCTTGTTCTAACATATGTGATTCAGCTGTTTATTGGTTCTAACATTTGAATTTCTCTTGTACAACGTTTCTAAAGTACAGTGAACCCTCGATAACTTGGACCTCGATGTCCCGGACTTCGGATAACTCGGACAGAATTTTTTAAAATTTTAATAATTTTTAATTAATTATTTTTTGGTTAAAAGACATAAAAAATCGTTTCTGCTGGATTTAAATTCATCACATTATATTTTAGAACAGTATTAAACTTTATAATGAAGTCGTCCATCGCTACTTAGCCTTTAATAATCCCACAGTAAATATCTGGCAAGTTCCGTTTGGTAAAATGTTGCTAGCGAGGCGCGCGGAGCGTGAGTAAAAATGCAACGCAGCAGTCCGACCTCTCGCTTCTTTATCTTTCCTCCCTCTTCGCCCAGCGAGCCAGGCACGCACGTGTGTCGTAAACAAACATATCAGCATGGGTCTTGTGAAATGATGGTAACTACGGGTTATAATGACACATAAACGGAAAATTATTTTGTTCTGGTATGTACAATGAATTCTGGGTTGCAAAACAAATTGTCCCGGACATTAGAAAGAAAAATTAAAAATCATTGCTTTGCATTGCGATGTAGAAAAATTGGTGAGAAGGTTTTACGCCCCTTTAACAACAATGTTTTCAAGAGCCGATGTGGGTGGTGAAAGAACAACGCAACAACCATGCTCAAGCCAGACACGATGAGTCACGCTCGCTGGTTGATGATGCTCTGTTGATAACATAACGGCGTCTGGAGAGTTGTAACGTTTTAAGCGTGAATCGGATTTGTTTATAAACTACTTAACGGGAAATAATAGCGTACATGTAATGGACCGTAAAATGTAAACGTCTTATGCGGGATAATTATAATGATTTTTATTGAGTGACGCACGTGAATGGATTATAAGATTTTGTAGTCTTAATTTTTCCATTTTACTATACACCGACAAAATCTTTTTCTATCTATATTTTAGAATAAATGTTCACGTTGTGAACGAGTAAATATAGAAAAAAAATGTACATTTGTTATATTCTACACCAAAAAAAATTTAGAAGGTAAATTTTTGAAAACCCCTTATATTGGCCGCACCTCATTTTTTAGGCCTAAAATTTGGTCAAAAATATGCGGCGTTACGCGAGTAAATACGGTAACTCTGTAGAACATGATTAAAATTTTATTTCTTTATAATATGACAATTTGTGTAAGAATACAGCTGTAAATTATGTGTTCTATGATGCAATTTACATACATAAAATTAAATTTTAAAATTAATAGTGTTAAAATATGTTCACATAATCAGCAGTGACCCAGAATGATTGTTAATTACAGTACCGTTTTTATTCATGTATACGAGGAAAGTTGTTATACCTTTGTAACTATGAAGGAGGGTAGAGTAACTATCAGGCTAGCAGTTGGCTGCTGCCCCTACGCTGTAACATACGGACGTAAGATATTTTTCAATGTAAACATCTTGTGTGAGATGCGTGTGGTCACGTGCAGCGTTTTTATTGCACGAGACTGTACCCGTTGACCTTGACTACTTCTGCTCGCAACCTCCCTAGCTTATCTCCAACGATCATCACTTATCTCTCTCACACGCACGCACATTGGCTGTCGCCAGCCAGACGAAAACTTTTATTAGATAGAAGGGTGCCTGGTGCCAGCTTCTAGCAAAGAGATATTAAAAAAAAAAAAAAAAAAAAAATCAGCCAGAAGTAGCAGCATAAAAAATAAATAAAGATCTGACTGCCCACATTGTTTGACATTCTTTTACAGTCCTCCACGTTACGTTAATTTTCCCACTGCATGGCGGCCCTCCCGTAACTTGATACGATAGTTACGACAAAACAGTATTTATTGCAGCCTCTTTTGCTTGTAGAAATAATAGCGTACTAATTTCTTCGCATTTCTTGTGATTAATGACTGGTTACCCTACCTCCCCGGACACCCCTCGATAACACGGACAAATCGTAACTCGGACAGCTTCTCCCCCCTTTTAGTCCGAGTTATCGAGGGTTCACTGTATGTGGTTCTAAAATATGTGGTTCTAAGTTGTGTGTTTCTGTCATATATTTGTTCGAACATATTTGATTCTACTGTATGGGTGTTCTAACATCTGTGTTTCTTACATAAGACGTTTCTGTCATCTGTGTTTCTAACAAATGTTTGTTCTATATTATGTGTTTCTACCGTGTGATTGTTCTAACATGTGAAATATCTAATTTATGTGGTTTTGGTTGTGTATTCTATTATATGGCAGTTCTAAGTTGTGCGTTTCTAACGTATGTGTGGTTCCCGTCCTAAGAAACTTTGGGCGGAAGCCTGTAACACAGCAGTATATCTAAAGAACCGACTCCCCCCCCTCTCCCATGTTTCATTAGTTGGCTCCACTCCATAAGAAATGTGGACAGAGAAGAAAGTGGACCTTAGTCACTTGCCTGTATTTGGATGCAAAGCATACACACATGTGCCTAAAGAAATGCAAACAAAGTGGGATGCCAAGAGTAAAGAACTAGTCTTCATAGGATATTGTGTATATTCTAAAGGCTTACCGCCTTCTTGACCCTGGGAAGCCTTCACAGCTGATAAAAGAGCAAGAGATGTTGATTTCTTAGAACATTAAAGTTACTGTGAATCGAAAGAGAAAACCATCGACCTTCAGGACGGAACCAACACATCGGAACTGCCCCTTTTGCATAAAACCAAAAACAGTAACCCTGGTGTGAAAAAGGACAATGTTTGTGAACATGGACCAGGGGAATCATCTGACACAGATAGTGATTTCTTAGGTTGGGATAGCCACACTGAAACAGACGAGTCAAAGGATAATCGAGAAAAATTATCAAATTCAGAAAATAAATGCCCAACAACAATGGAATCGAGATACCCTATCCGAAACAGCCAAAAGAAACTTTTTTTATCAAGATCACCTCATATACCAGGCAGTGTCGTCAAGCAGAAAAGAAAGCATATCTGACCCTATGAGTGTAGAAGAAGCTCTGAATGGGGACTTCAGGAAAGAATGGGTAGCTGCTATGAATGATCTCACGTCTTTGTTGGTGAATGATGCCTGGGAATTAGTAAACAAACCAGCAAAACAAAATGTTATTGGGTGTGAACGGGTATCCGAAGTTAAAAAAGAGCCTAATGGAACTACAGACAGATTTAAGGTACGCCTGGTAGCAAAAGGATACAACCAGCAACATGGGATTTATTATGAAGAAACAACTACAGCGGTCGTCAGGTATGCTATAATCAGGATGTTGCTCGCAATTGCAGCACAACCTGACCTTGATGTTAATCACCTTGATGTATGTACAGCTTTCTTAAAGGGTGAATGGAAGAAACGATATATATGACGCAGCCAGAATGTTTTGTGTCTGAAGGAAATGAAAACAAGGTTTGTCTTCTAAGGAAAGCAGTTTATGGGCTAAAACAAGCAGCTAGGGTATGGAACAAGAAAATTAACGAAGTACTGCTTAGTTTAGGCTTGGAACAAAGTCTATATGAACCATGCATATACTACAGAGCATCAAACATAAATTATCTGATTATACGTCAATTACTTCCTCATTCTGTCCTCAATCAAGTCTGAAAAGGATGACCTAAAATCGGAATTGATGACAACTTTCAAGATGAAGGCTTTGGGGGAAGTAAAATACTGCCTTGGTATGAACATCAGCAGAGATAAAGGGGCTGGGACTATTCGAATAAGTCAAGAACATTACATTAAGGATCTTTTATACAGATCCGGAATGGAAGACTGCAAACCAGCAAGAACCCCAACGGAAAAGGATTTGAAACTTACAAAAGGTGATATCAACATGAAAGACCCTGTCATACCCTTTCAGAATCTGATAGGATGCCTGATGTACTTGGGAGTCTGTACGAGACCGGACATATCACACTTGGTCAGTGCATTAAGCCAATTTAATCACTGTTATACGAGAGAACACTGGAAGTGTGCAAAGCGATTGCTCAGATATCTGAAGGGAACTATCAACTACCTTTTGAAGTACTTTGCTTCTGATGTTGAGCATCTAACAAGGTATGTTGATGCAGACTGGGCTGGTGATACGAACGCCGAGAGGTCTTACACATGTTATGTATTCAAGCTTGGAAGTGCAGCAATATGTTGGGAAAGTAGGAGGCAGAGAACTGTGGCAGTCTCTAGCACAGAAGTAGAGTACATAGCACCCTCTGATGCTACAAAAGAAGCCTTGTATCTGCAGAGCTTGATGGGAGAGCTTTTTGGAGAAGCACATTGTGTGAGGCTATTTAATGACAATCAGTCAGCTCAGATATTTTGTGTAAACCCAGTGTACCATAGTCGCATGAAACGTATCAATGTGAGACACCATTTTGTAAGAGAGGCAGTCGAAGGGAAGAAAATTGTGATTGCATATTTGCCGAGCAAGAACTTGACTTCAGATGTGCTAACTAAGGCGCTGCACAAACCCTGACATGAGAATTGTGTGCGTGGACTTGGCCTTGAACTCACTGAGTGATTTTCTTGAACTTTATGTTTGTTTATACTTGCTGCTCCATTCAGTGGAAGTGATGAAAATGTAATTGAGCAGCAGTTGGCTAAACTGTATAGGATGCAGATGTGCTATTCTAGTTGTTTTGTTTATCTATGTATGTAAATAGTTGTTGTTGATCTATGGCAGGATAAAGTTTGTGACTTGAAGTTATTAGTTTTATTCCCTATAATCTCAAGAAGTTAGGTATACTGTTAGGAATCCAGTTATATTAACTGTGCTGGATGATAAAAGCACTTTCAGGTAGTTTAAATGTCTTTCTTGAGATAGTATATAGAATTTTTTTACAAAGTTGTAACAATAATAGTTACTAGTGCGAGTAAAATTATTTTAAAGCACTCTCGTTTTTGCAGAAATAAGCTTTCATGCTTCTATACAAGAAAAATTTTTAAAATTTTGCCTTAAAAACAAACACAACAGTCACTGTTTGTACCAATGCAAGGGATGAAAAGATATCTGTGCATTTTTCCAGCAAAATTAATCTTACATATCAAATACAAGTACACTAATCCCTCGCGTAATGCGACTAATTCCTTCCACAAAATGTGCGCGCAAATTGAAATCGCGTTATCTGGAGAATTTTTTAATATAAACAATGCACAATTTTTTTTGCGCTCCAAATTACGTATATACTACTTTTTTTCACAAATTGCATCATCAAAACACCATGAAATAAACCAGGTTAAAGAATTTCATAAGTTTATAACTTATCAAAATTATGTTAAATGTGATAGCTTGTCTTGAAAACGTAAACATCCTGAAAAGGTCAGCTGTTCCGCAGCGCGCAGCGAGCGCGAGGTAGTTGACCTTCAAAGCACGTGACTATTCCCGCGCTTGCCGTTTATTGCCGCGACACGTTGCCGCAAGACGTATCATTATAATTTTCCCGAACACTTGTCAAAAATATCTATCAATACACAGCTCTGGAAACTTGTTTAGTTGTTTTTTTATTCATAAAAAATTATTGAAATTACAAACAGAAACTACGTCTATAATATGAAACATTTAGGCCTACTTAAACATACTAACACACAATTTTAATTAAAAAAAACACATTCATTAGCTTTTGCGGTAAAAATTAATAGCTTTTGTGTTACAAAATTAACACATTGTTACAGTTTTGAATGGCCTAAACACTTCCCCCTGACTACTGCCAGTAGACTCATTGTTTGTTGCATTAAAAATTGTGTCCAGCTTCATTTGTTTTGGTTTTTTTTGCTCTAACAAATTTTTATAAACTTCACACTCCTGCTTCATCCCTTGAATAACAGCATTTCTTCTTTCTTCATTCGGATCATTTTCATGCAGAACTGAAAATGCTTCGTTTATCAAACTGAAGAATTTTGAAATTTCTTTCTTTTCAAACTCTTTTTTGGGTGCAATTACGTCATCTTCCTCTTGTTGTGGTGTAGAACACAGCTCCTCGTCGTTTTCAACAATTTCTTCTGCTGTTAACTCGACAGAATGTGATTCCAACAGATCTTGAATATCATTCGAATCGAGCTCATTAAATCCCAGACCATGCCCCATGGCTACAATATCAACTGTAACATTTTCCAGATGATCATCGTCAGGCTCAAATCCCTTGAATTCTTGGGTAAAGAAGGGGCAAATTTTCTTCCACACTCCACGAAGACTTGACTGCGTAATTTCTTTCCAACACGCAGCGATGTTGTCGATTGCATGCTTAATATTGTACGATTTCCAGAATTCTTTGATAGTCTGCTTTTCATCCCCTTCAGTTGCCGAGATAAGTTGACGAAATGTCCGTCGGAGATAGTAGTCTTTCAAAGTGGAAATAATCCCCTGATCCATGGGTTGCAACGACGACGTTGTGTTCTTCGGTAAAAAGATAACCTTCATATTTTCAAACATGTGGTCTAATTCTGTCAGATGGCCAGGTGCATTATCCAATATTAATAATGCTTTATTGTCGAGATTGTGTCTCTTGTTGTATGCAGTTACTGCGGGTACAAAATGGTTCTGAAACCAGTCGCTGAAAATAGCCATTGTGATCCAGCCTTTCCGATTAGCTTTCCAAATTACTGGTAAATGGCTCTTGGAAAATCCTTTCAGTGCCCGCGGGTTTTCCGAATGATAAACTAAAAGTGGCTTCAATTTATGGTCGCCAGATGCATTGCTACCTAGCAAAAGTGTAAAACTGTCTTTTGGAATTTTAAAGCATGGTGCTGATTTCTCTTGTTTGGAAATATATGTCCTATGTGGCATTTTCTTCCAATAGAGGCCGGTTTCATCAGCGTTGTACACTTGTTGCGGACTGTACTCTCCTTCTACGATGACATCTTCAATTACGGCTGGGATGTTTGTAGCTGCGTTTTCATCTGCACTTGCTGCCTCCCCTTTCTTCTTTATAGAATGCAGATTGTATCTGTCGACGAACTTTTCAAACCACCCGTTACTTGCAGTAAAATTTTTATCACTGTCTGGATACTTGCTTTTCAGTTTATCAAAAATTAGCAATGCTTTTTCCCGTATCACTGCTTGGTTGACACCTGTTCTGTCTCGCCCGTGATTTTTTTCGTTGCACCATTCATTTAACAATCTTTCCATATGAATCATATGGTCACTTCTGTTCCTATACCGAACGCCGAAAATGTTGCCGCTAGAGCCAACTGCATCCGATGTGCACAAACTTTCAATACTATTCCTATATTTTATGATTGTTCTCACAGTCGTATTACTTAAACCTAATGCGCGACTAATATAAGTATGTCCTTCATGAGCGTCTGCCGGCCGTAACACTTCAAGCTTGGTCTCGAGAGAGATTATTTTGCGCTTCTTCACTGGATCAACGGAACAAGCCGACGTAGCACTACGCTTGGAAGCCATGATGTTACTGAACCACTGGTGCGGCGGCCGGCTGGCCGCGCACAGCTGTTAGTTTTCAACCAGGCCGTATGACGTCATGCAGGATGGCACGCGCGCTCAGGGGTGTACAAAATGACGCAGCTTCTTACAAATTGCGCGCAACAAAGGTCGCTGAACTATTTTGCGTTAATTGAAATTACACTCGTGTTAATAGAAAATCGGATGGTAAAATGTTGGTCGCGGTAATTAAATTCGCGCAGCTAGAGGTTGTGCTAAATGAGGGATAGGTTTATGTAAAAATTGAAGTTTGACGCAGCACCCAGTGCTGTGAAGCCGCTGCCATATCCTGCCCGGTCCATACTTGTAAACCTTACGTTAATCCCACCCAACTTAGTTTATCCCTGCACACGTCAGTGCACTCTACTCTGACACCATGTATTTTCCATAAAACTTTTCTGGGTTATCCCTTCACTGCTCAAACACCAAACAAGCATGAGGAATCACTTCTATTACTTTTGCCTGCACACCATTCAAATGTCCGGCCATGATGGCCGCACCATCATATGTCTGCGCGACTAGTTTCTCTTTACATTCAAATTCTTCAAGACTATCACAAGTTTTGCTACTGCCTCTGCTGACCTATCTCCACTAACATCGTGAAAGCCTACAAACCTTTCGTATACCTACATTACCCTTGTAAACATATGGCAACACTGTTGATAGTTGTAACAAATTAGTAACATCAGATGTTTCTGCAAGTAAAATAGCAACAAATGTTGTTTCTTTAATCTCATTTTTAGTTTCGAAATCATAACGTCATGATTGCTTTGAATTAAATCATTTTGAATTAACTGTGACAATCCTGTGAACACAGAGCCTGTAGACAGGTGGACTCTCAATTTGTCGTCAAACTCTGCCAACAAATTAACTAGCTCTACATAATTGCCTCGATTGTTGGAATCACTGTTTTCTCTGCGTCCTCTAAATGACAATTCCTGTTGCCCTAAAAAGCATGTAGCTGCAACCAGTCTCTTCAGTGTTTCACGATTCTGTTTTACAATTTCATTCTGTTTTATTATACTTGCATGTTTCTGTTCGTCAAGTTGCAAATCAACTCTACTTTTACCGAACGTACCGAGCGCTATCATGCATGCATATGAGAGACTGATTTTTTGTGTCGTGAAATTGCAGTGTACAAATTAGTAAGATCTGAATAACCACAGTCTTTACTGTTCCAGGGTGATTTATCATTTGCGAGCAACAGACATGGCCAACAGAAGAGTTTTGATAGTGTTTCACTGCCACATAGCCGCACTGTTTTTTTTTTTTTTAATGTTCAGGGTTAAATGTCAGTACAAAATTTTTGGTTTTGTTTTCTGTTTTTATATTACTAAGAGCAGGTGTAAGACGACCGTTTTTAACAATTTCTAACTTTTCGTTAAATGAACTTGACTGAAAAGGTTTATCAAAAATAGTCTCTACGATGTAATTTTGTGAGTTATTCATCTTACGAAACTAAAATTTTGCTGCAAACATAACAGTACATGTGTCACTATTCAACACTAAATCAGCTCCGATTCATGCTGAATGAAATGTCTTCTTTATACATAAGCTTACCTCAAGCTCCCACGCCGCGCGCATATTACGACCGCAGTAAAAAAAAAAATACTTTATCTGTTCATAGAAAATAGAAAAATTATGAATTAAAAGTGAAGGAAATGTGTCTACGAATGTCATATACTTCTAACATAAACATTTTCTATTAACCCATTAACTGGTTACCACATGCTTTGCATATAGCTTTCACCCCCTTCCCTGAGATTGTTGGTTCTTCTTAAAAATTATTCCACACAGGGTCCTTTTCCCTTCCAGCCATCCCAACTCAGACTAATTTGGTTAGATACAAAATTGTAAAATGATTTCTTGTATTTCAGTTCCCGATTGGGTTTTTAAAAATTGTGGAACAAGGCCTCAACAGACTTTACAAACTGCCCTCTTCTATCTTATCTTAGCCAAAGTAATTTCCTTATCTCTAACATGCCCACAGGCAAGGCTGGCTTGCATCCTTCGTGCCCTCCTTTTCAACTACCAGCTCTTTTCCTTCATACCCTTCCATGGTGGTTGGATAAACCTCCACGTTTTTACGCTTTTCAGCAAGCAAAACTGCATTTATTTAATTCATGATTGTAATCCTACCCAAGACATAACATGATGTATAGTAATTTGTTTGATTTTGGAGCACATATAGCAAATTATATGATTATAATAATTCAGTACTGTATTGTACAAAAGAAAACTATTTAAATCTAAAAATATCTGATTTAAATCCAAAAAATCTGATTTAAATCCAAAAAATTGGATTATTTTGATTTTTTGAAAAAAAAAAAAAAAATCACAATTTTTATAAACCCTGGTTTTCAGTTATGTCTCTTCTTTTTTTCTAGCAACAGTACACTGGCTACAGTCTATTTGAGAAGCTCCAAAGGGATTTGAGCCAGAAACATCTTAGTGTGCCATAGCATAAAATTTGTGTAAACTTTACAATATCATTGGAATGGCAGACTCCTCTGTGATGTCAGTAGATAGTGAACCATTTAAACTTGCCTGTATTGTTTTGTTATACTCTTGTATATGCCCGAGATACATCTCGTCTGTGCCGCCTCGTTAGGCAAGCGGCCGGCCAACCACTACGTACGACCTCGAAGTGGGTATAAAAGAGACAGCACGAGCTGCCGAAGTCAGTCGCAGTCCAACTGTCACTCAGTTTGCAATCCAGTTCCAACTCTGCCGGTCGCAACCACTCCAGACCGCAGTGAAAAGCAATTCGTATTGCTAGGTTTCAGAGTCTGCAACAATAGTTTTCTCTACCACACATCAAGTATGAGCTCCACGTCTGAAAGACCGGTGACTTCCGGACCCCATCCAGAAGCGCCCCTCACAACCATGAGCGCCCATCACAAGCCAACTGTTTTGCCATGCTGCCTACAAGCTAGTTCTTGAGACTTCAAGACCTGCACTGCTGACCCGTACCACGTGCTCTACTGCTCTACTGTCTTCATTCCTACACATCATTCAGGCTTCCTAGGCACAGGGTAATTAATCCCTATTGTGGCTTGCACCATTAAACTATGTTATCTTCTCAACAATCTCTTCTCACTTGCATCAACCTGTTATCTCCATTGTTCACTTTCTTACTCTCTTTCATCCTTATATAAGTATCCTCTAGTGACCCAGCATCCTCTCAGATCGCAGAGGAGATTTATTTTCAGACCTCCTAAATTATTTTTAACGTCTGGTAGGAGGTGGTGGCCACACATTTCCTTGACTAATAAAATCACTCTCTGGAGGCGGCACCTTCACTGTGCACTTCCCGAGCAGTGACTGGATATTTGTTTTTGACTGAGAAAGTTGTAAACAAGCTTAGGGACTTGTTGAGGCATACTACCAGCGCTCCTCTACAAGTCTGCCATCCAGCACCAACAATAAACTTCGCTGAACCACGGCTTTTCATGCCATTCCGGCGATCCCGACGAGGGAGACGGCAGACGTCGCTCTGGAGGCAGGTCAGTCCCCAGGGTTAAGGTTCCTTCCGTGCTATCCTTTGCACCCTCACTGATAGACTACACATCCACTTGCCTCAATGTAACCTATCCAATACAAAGGACAAGTGTCCGTAAATAAAGCGTACTACACAAGTAATTAGCCCAGCTATCAGCAAATCACACACCAAATGATTTTACCAATTATTTTTTAATATGGATACTATGCTACTACCTTCAGGTAAATAACATTTAACACATTTCATACATGCTGAATGACAATCTTTTTACATTAGTTCAAAATCATAACTATCTGCCAGTAATGAGAAGTAATTTAACTTTCATATAATTCCAGCAGCTCAACTTGTTTCTTGAATGTAATGATTATTCACTACTTTTGCATACTGTATCGTACTGTAATTTTCTACCAGAAATGAGATCGAAGATGATAATGAATAAACAATGGACTGTAGTTTGTTTTTTTTAATACACTGGACTGAAGATAAAATAATTTTCTTGTTAAACTTTCGTACACACACGTGCACATGTGCGCACATGCACACAAACACACACATGCACGCACATGCACACCTACAGCCACACACACACACACACATGCACACCTACAGCCACACACACACACACACACACACACACGCACGCACGCACGCACGCACACACGCACGCACGCACGCACGCACGCACACACGCATGCACGCACGCGCACGCGCACGTGCACGCGCACACACACACACACACATAACCCCCCCCTACCCACCCACTTCTCTGCATAATTACATCATTATTTTTGTCAGCTTAGAAACTTGTTTACAAACCACCGTGCTCTATGGTAAATATAATCTTAGAGTCTGTGATCCTGAGATTGTTTTATTGGACATGTCCTTTTCACAAGTATTTGACACATATTTGACGTCTAGTCATGCTTGATCTTATATTATTTGAGAAAAAGGCGTTTACCACTAAGTTAAACCAATCAAATGAAAGGACAGTAGGTTGAGGCACTCACACACAGGTACTTCTTGATAGTTACTCACATGTAAAAGGTCAAGCACATTGTTGTGCGACGTTTCACAGATTACGCCAGATTTAACTCGCCTGATGAAGCTGGCCTAGCCAGTAAAACGTCGCACACCCACACAACAATGTGCTTGTCATTTTATGTGTGTGTGAGACTATCAAGAAGTACCAGCGTGTGAGTACCTGAACCTTCTTTCTGCCTGCCTGTCTGTCTGTATTATTTGAACTGGCAATAAGCAAGTGTTTATACAGATAACTGTAAGAGATATATTTAATGCTTTTATTAATACTCACATTGATGCCAATGAATGAAGTCTCGTTGCTCAATAATTTACAGAGTCATTACGTTCTCTACATGCATTGTCATTGCTACAGCCATAGTGTTGTTTCTCAGTAAACTTCACGTGATCCTTATTTCAGTAAACTCCTCTTGTCCTTTCTATTGTACTCTTATTGTAAGTACTAAAATTGTAATATCTTTAATAAATAATTATACTTTGTGTATATATTCATACTAGCTGCCCGACTGGTAAAATGCATTTTTGTGTGCTTCATTCTGAGATAAGAATCACTTCAACATCTCAAGGGGTTTAAGTGCTACCCACTTTACTTTCGAATTTAGAACAATCCCTTCTTAGGGGATGCCTGTGGCATAAGGGGAAGTTACCATTAAAATTTCATGTGTCTAGGTCCAGCTGTTAGGACTATGCACTGTTGAGTGAGTGAGTGTGTGCAATCACCCTTAATTACAGGGCCTCCTTTAGGAGAGTTTTACGTTGATTTCTGAGTCCAGGTTGGGTCTTGGGTCTCTAGAGGGTTTTTTCCTGGGTTTCCAGTAGTCTGGAGGATCTCGGCTTGAGTGGTAATTGGTGGAAGCCCCAGTTGACGGTGCCGGCGCATTCCCTTTCCTCTTCGGACCTCCCACTCCACTGGCCATGGAGGGGTAGGCCTGGGAGGGGAGGGGGTGGTCTGGTTCCGTTGACTGGCGGTAGGGGCGCGCGCGTCAGCAAGTCGAGCTGGCGGCCGCTCGAGCAATGAAAGCTCACTCTTGTGTCGGGCGTGGACTAGGAAGGGTCGGTGAGGGGAAGCCACCCTCAGTTTGGAAAAGGGATTAACGAGTGCTACCGGAAGGTAAGCAGGATTTCCTGTGTGCGCTCTGCTTCTACAGATGTTATAGTTTCACAATCTCAAGTTACTGAGAAGCGGTTCCAACTTCGCCGAGGGTTACCAAGTAAAGGAATAGTCCTACCTTAATAATTTAGAACTAACCGTAAAGACGCCGGAGATGGCAGTCCCGACGGACCACTGAGCCCTTGGACACCACTTCCTAGAGTTCCAACCTTTCACCGCCCCTTGCCTTGTACCACTCAACGTACGGCGGTCAGACCCGTTTAACTCTTTCCTCATTGTTAGGCTAGTCTAACCACCAAAAGCCCGCGATACCTTTGTTTACTCATCTTCTCCCACCGCAATAATTTCAGCGGTGTAAAATACTTTGTACCTCTTAGTTGAACATTCACACATTGCAACCACTAGTCCGTGTCACGACATTACTGCTAACGGGGCCGCCCTTCGGCCTTCTCTCTCTCTACTATCGGTCACGTCTTGCCTAGCCATGCTAGCATTATAGACCCCGGCCGCCGCTCGCACCACCTGGCTAGCCACAGCCCTCCTCCCCCACACACCTCACAACCCCCGCCAGACACATGCTCATTACGTCGGCGGAGGAAAGGAGTAGGGGATAGCGGAGGAGGGGGGCAGGCATTCAACTCACACAATGCCTAAAGGGACAAGGAAACCATCAAAATAATAAGAAGAAAAATAATACAACAAGCACAAAAATGTAAAGAAACTCAAATACCTTAACTAAAAATGTAAAAAAGTCTCGCATATGGCTTACAATATGCCACTTTGTTATGGTAAATTGGGCACTTGTCACATACATCATTGTACGCGAAACATTCAATTACATGTCGAGAAAGCAATCGTCACTATTATGTAAGGGAATGGGTTTTACGGATATTACTGTAGAATTTTTAATTAAACGGTAGTAAACATGAATTATCAGAAACATTTTTATTAGTTTTTACTTTAGTTATACTGCATCCTCTGTAGATGCCATATTTACCTAGATTCCCGTTTTCCTTTTTTGTTCTCAGTTTTGCCAACGAAAAAACACAGAATGTCTCATGCACACTACATTACTTACTTTTAATTTATCTGTCCAACACTCTCCTCATAAATTTAAAACATAAACACTAATTTCAAGCTATTGTTATAAACATCAAAAAGAACATTCTGTTAAATATAAAAATCAATATTCTTTGCAATGTTATAGTAGGTATTTTAGTTCACAGCCTTCGTAAACACATCAGCCAACTGGCATTCAGTTGGACAATACTGCAGGTTGAAGTTTTGTTCATTCACTTTTTCACATATGGACTTAAACCTAACGTCAATATGTTTAGACCTTTTAAATACACTGTCATTTCTTATCACGTTGATAGTACTCTGATTGTCAATGTTCAGATTCACCAATATGTCTTCATCTGTTAGCTCATTGTACACAGACTTCAGGAAGATAAGTTCTTTAACACATTCACTCGCAGCCATTAATTCACTTTCTGCAGTGCTCAGTGACACTACAGGTTGACGTTTGGTCGACCAGGCAATTGGACTGCCACCATACATGACGACGTATCCAGATGTACTCCTCCGAGATGCTTCATCGCCTGCATAGTCTGCGTCACTATAGGCATTGAACACTGTGGTGTTCTCACTTGTGGAGTACTTTAGTCCCAAATTCTGTGTCCCTTGCAGATACCTGAAGATTCTCTTAACTCTCTGAACATCATCTGAAGAAGGATTTTCAGTTTTTCTTGAAGCTACATTTACAGCATAAGTAATGTCTGGTCTCAATCTGTTGGATGGATATAGCAGGCTGCCAATTGCTTGTCTGTAAGGAAAACTCACAACTTTTTCCACATTGGATGATTGTTCCATCTCAGTTCTTTGACTTGTTGGGGTTTTCACAGGTTTGGAGTAATCCATGTTGAACATTTTCAGCAACTGGGAAGTATAGGACTCTTGATGAAGGACAACTGAATCTGAAGTGTTTTATGATTTCAATTACTACAAAAAAACACTCCAGATTGTCAGTTATTCTTACTTCGAGTTCTGTTAGAAGCTTGGACACAGGGTCATCAATTTTGTTTCCCTTTCTTGATATGACAATTTGATCGTCAACCCAAACTGCCAGAAATAGATCACCTTCACTGTTTATAAAAACAGACTTGTCTATGGTAATTTGCAGTAGTCCTTGGTTCTTCAGAAATTTCACAAACTTCTTGTTCCAAGCTCTGGGAGCTTGTTTTAGCCCATAGAGGTACTTTTTCAGTTTAATTACTGAACCGGCTTCATCCTCAAAACCTTCAGGCAGAGACATATAAATTTCTTCATCCAAATTCCCATACAAAAAAGCTGTTTTCACATTAAAAAGCTTGAAAAGCATTTGTTTGGAATTTCCGTAAGTCACAAGAAGACTCGAGGTATTTACAGACAGAACTGAGCTAAAAGTTTCTTCAAAGTCATATCCCGACTTCTGCTCACATCCACACACAACAAGTCTGGCTTTGTATACATTGTTGTCTCTTATGCAAAATTTTCCTGTTGACAAACTTCATTTTTCAGCAGGGAAGACTTTTCCTCCTCGATTGCATTCAACCAAATATCTGTATCTGCACCTGAAATGGCTTCCTGGCAGGACAGCAGGACATACTCCTGCAGATATGCAGGCAGTTTCCTGACTCTTCCTTTTGTTTCTTCCACACCTGCATTTTCATCCTCAGCAGATACATCAGATTCCTTAATAGGGGCTTCAATCTTTTTCCTGAACTTGATGAGATTGAAAACCAAAAAATGGTTCTTCACCGTCACTGTCACTTTGAGTAGCATCATGTACTGTCTTTTCACTGTGGGTAAGAGATATTTTGCATTCCTTTCATTTCCTTCACGTGCTTTGCTTCTCACTGTTATTTCACTTGAAAATTTCCTGCCAGAACTCGGTTCAGTGCTTTCGACAAAGGTTACATCTCTTGACAGTTTAATTCTGTACTTGTTTGGATTCCGTAGTCGATCCCCATTAGAGAAATAACCAATTGTTACAAGCTTTTTGCACCTACCGTCCAGTTTTTTAAATACTTTAAGTTCTTGGCATAAGCGTCACAACCAAATAACTTCAGATTCAAGAGATCAGGTTTTGTTCTATACCACAACTCATCAGGAGTCAGGTCTACAGTGACGGATGGACTTCTGTTCAGCAAGTATGTAGCGGTGCACGCACAGTGCCTCTCCCCACGTGTGTTTGCCAAGACCAGAGTCAAAGAGAAGAGATCTTGTCTTTTCCATCAAAGTCCTGTTAAGTCTCTTCTGCACGGCCATTGAGTTGAGGAGAAGCTGGAGGAGCATAATCTATCTTAATGACCCTTTCTCGACACCAATTCTGGAATTCCTTTGAGCTGTATTCACATCCCATATCACACTGAAGCTTGTGTATCTTCATGTTCCACTTTGATTCTACTTCAGCAACAAAACACTGTGTGACATAGCAAACATCTGATTTATTCTTAATCAGAGTCACTACAGCAAAATGTGTACTGTCATCTAGGAATGTCACAAAATAATTGTAGCCATCCTAGGTAGTATCAAGGGGCCCACAAACATCTGTATAAACAATTTCCAAAGATCTTGTTGCCCTATCTTTCTCTCCTCTCTCCTCCTCGTCTGTTTTGACGACAAACAAGTTTCACAGTCAGTTTCAGTACCAAACTCGAGATTCTCCAGTCCTGAAGACAAGTCAGTCAGTTTCTTCATATTTTCAAAACTTGAATGTCCTAGTTTTCTATGCCACAATATTGTATCAGTCATTTGTTTGTGTTCAGTCAGAAACATTTTTCACAGTGTGTTAGCTTTATGCTATAAAGTTCAGTGACAGCCTTAACACCTACAATTGTGACACCACTTTTATTAATCTCCACTGTGTTGTCAACAAAGTTAACACAGTCCCCACTTTCTGTAATTTTGTTCACATACATTAGATTTTTTGTCAAGCCTGGAACATACAACATATCTTTAAGTACACATTCTTTATACTCTTTGTCACCCATAAGTTTTGCACAAAGATTTTCATCAACTTTGGATGTAGTGATTTTAGAGTCAACATTTTTCACATTCAACATGAACTGGCTGGTGCTGACCATATGTGATGTACACCCTTAGTCAAGATCCCATGTTCCCTCATGGTCCTTCCTCATAGATTCTGTTTCTTCAATATGGTTGTCCTTTTTACAAATTTTACATGCTTTGGACTTGAAAGACACAGTTTCTAGAAATGTGGCCCCTGTTATTGAATCTGTAACACACAATGTCCTGATTCACAGTTCTGAATACAACATTCTCACACTCACTGTTTGAATGGGTGCGTTCTTCTTCTGCTAACAACCTAGCAATAAGGTTTGTCAAGGTCTGGTCACATTTAGGAGTTGAATCCCAGGTGGTCAAGAAAAATTTGAAGCTACTCGGTAATGATGACAAAATCTTTCCTATCATTGTTTCATCATCTATACAGTGACCTAAACCTTTCAATTAAACAGACAAATTTTGAAGTTTTGAGAGGCCTGATGCAACATAATTAATTTTAAAGTTGAAAAATGCATGTAGTAGTGAATTTTTATTGTAGTTGCTGTCTCGTTTGTAGACTGAGCACACTTTTTAACACATTTCCCTTGCAGTGTTGCATGACATAACAAACTGAATGTTAACTTTGTCAATAGTAGCAACAATGTACCTTTGTGCCTTGGCGTCCTTTTCCCAATCCTTCTCACATTTTTTCGACAATATCTTCTTAGCTTATTACACGGTACACATCTGCTGCTTTCATCAACACAGTTATTTGGAATTTCCAAATGCTAAAGTTCGCAGGACCAACTAGTTTTTGAACTATAGCGAAGTCGTCCGATGCTGTAGCCATTTTGGAATTTTGTTTGCTGACGTTATTGATTTGTGCCCACTTCTTAAGCGGACACAGTATACACAGGCTGCCAATCTTAGTCGAGTTGTCCCAGACGAAGGCACACAGCTGCCTTTACACACCCTCCCATGAGTTAACACTCAACTTCATTAATACACAACGCCTACAGGTTCAAACAGCTACTAATAACGTTAGAGCAAGATCTTAATAGCAGGAAATGTATTACGTTATCAACATCATGTACATAGAGCGATTACAAACAATAAAGCGACAATGTCAAACTGGGCATGACCCAAGAACAATAATCAAGAAGCTGTTTAAGAAGACACAATTAAATTAGAGACACAACCCTGATTGTCTAACTCAACAGAAGAATAAACAGAATCAAACCGAACTAGAATAGAAAACAGTAACTGGGAAATAAAACAAGAAAACTATAAAGTTTCAAGTATATGCCAGGAAGTGTCGCCGTGGTCGCGAGCCCACACAACTACCCACTAACCGGGCCAGGAGAAGACTGACTGTCCGGCACACACGCTTCAGCCAATTCAGCTGCGGCGGGGGGAAAGGAGAGGGGAGGAAGGAGGGAGCACACGAGCATGGCCAACTACGGCCGAGCAGACACAAAGATGTCCAGGCGGGGATCACGACACACACTGCTTCGGGGCACTCAAGTTCTCTTCTAGCACTTAGGACCGTTAATCCACAATTTGTACATAATGCACGATGACGATCATCTTCTTGGTTTGCATGCTGGGAGTCACAGACTTCCAGTACAGATTTTAATAAGTAAATAAAAACAGTCCTAGCAATTTTAACAGTATCGTATCTGGGCCCATAACCTGTAGAATTCGTAATTTAACGGTGGTAAACAAGAATTAGCACAAACACGTTTATTAGTTTTTACTTTTATTATACGTCTACAGTTGTTTTCTCTGTTTTCTCTGTAGTTGCTGTATTTATCCAGACTTCCATTTTCTTTTGTTGTTCTCAGGTTTGCCAACTAAAATACACAGAATATCTCATGCACACTATATTACTGACTTTAAATTTATGTGTCCAACAATTACATCATACTGTTTTGCACAGAAAGGCTGGAGAAGGGGCCTATTAATTAAAGTGGTCTCTGAACCACTTGGAACCTCTGTGTAATGAGTGGGATCAAACTCACAACCCTCGCTACATTAGCGTAATGCCTTACAGATCAGTGCCGTCGAGGACCCTTACGCAAGGTGAAAATATCATTAAAATATTGGTTAAATTTGCACTACTTTGCTCATTCTGCGGGAAAAAACCAGGCAGTTATAATCTGAGTCTTGATACACAGGATGATTAAGTGTAAACTGTATAGAGAATTGAAGCAATAAAGTTTGTTAGTTATGCAGAAAAGTGAATACAGAAACTAGCAGTTACAATTGTCTTTACCAGGTGCATATTAAGAACTGTGGAAGCTACAGGTGTGTGGAAATTGTTCTGCATTTACAGCGCAGTAACAAGAGCAAAACCTTGGCGTGTGTATGATAAATCACGTGAAACTTTGTAGTGATAAGAAATGTTTTAAGTTACCCTATGAGATGGTTGTTACAAAACATAGGATATTTTGATTACAATCCAAAAAACATTAAATCTTATTTGTTTAATATTTTGTGTTATTACTACAATCACATTTAATGGCAGTGAATTCGTTACTAATCCTATTTATACGTCTTTCTTTTGGACACTTTTTCTTGCTTAGTTTAAATCATTCGGTTCAGCTGTTGATTACAAACGTGTACTGCGAATGTCGTATAGTTTTTTCACTTACTTTGGACTACATGTGAGGAATATGGTAAAAATTTCCAATTCTGCCACATATCATTTACACTGCACTTAACTATGATATGTGTTCTGGATTTTCGTCTGTCAGAGTATCTGTCAGAGTTTTGTAATGAAAAGGCATGTAAAACGCTTGATGGATACTGTACTTGAACGATTCTAGCAATGTATTCTTATTATAAATTGAACAATATTTTTGGACATACGCAATTGTGGGCGTATTGTGGAAAAAACCACATTATAAACAAAAACCAACGAAGGAAGGAAAGCCAGTGAGCTGTAAGTCGACAAACACAGAACATACAGATAATTACTGAAAGGAATATTGTCATATCCCAGAAAATGACACAAGGACTAAAACTAATTAAAAAACAACACAAAATTAATTTCCAAGTGGAATATAGTGGACTGCAGAAAGAGGACACATAAATAACAAAATATACTATAGTATGTTAACATGTGAATGGACCAGTGCTTATAACGTTTCACAAGAGAAAAAAAAATGACCTACCTTTATGCTAGCATACGAGCAAAAACATAACACGTATTTCATTGTGTAGGGTGCGTGTTTTCATGTTGTGTTTACAATTCAACAAGTCACACCAAACATTGATGCTCCATTTCTTTTGATGTAATCTGCCTCAACCATTGTGGATTGTTAGCAGCCCAGTAATGCATATTTTGTACATTCACATTCCCATGATTAATGATTGTTGCTTTGTCAGTAAAGAGAATATGTTCTACAAAATATATGTTGTTCTGGCACTGCATCATCATGCAATGTTGATAGTCTCGTTGGTCAAGCTTCTGATGAAGAGGTACATGACAGGGATGACAAATAACGCTACTCTAACTTATTCCAGACGCATTTGCAACTTCTCTTGATCTAGCTTGTGGGTTGTGTGCAACAGATTCTAAAATATCTACTTCATTTGATCCGCTTATTACAGGCTTGTCCCGTTTCCTCTTCGTAGTATTCCAGTGTCCTACCAATAACAATTTTCTACATATTCTCAAAATATTCATATCTGAGGTACACTGCCTGTCAGGATATCTTTGTGCGTATAGCTCCACCGTTCTTGTAGCGTTCCTGTTGCATTTGCCGTACAGAAGTAACATATCAAGTTTCTCTTGGTGTGGGAAAGTCATTTTGTCACACTGCCAGTAGACATTCAGTATTGTAGTAGATGCAGTTAGACACATTTGACCAGTATCTCGGTGTCCTTCGGAGTGGTTCGGCACAACATGGTTTCTTGCATTACAAATAAACGTAGCTTGCATATTGCATGCACTGAAGGTGAACACTTTTTATACATTGCGTTTCACCATAAGTATTGGCGGGATTTTGAAAAATAAACATGCCATAAATTCCTCTTCTTCTGTCCCATCACGTAAGCAGCATGAATCAATATAGTACAATTTGAAACTATACAGTTAATATGAATATCTGTGTACCTAATACATTAAAGGCGTGGTATACAGCAATTTTCATCACCAACTGAAAATATTCGCTGTGGATAAAGACGTCGTAGGCTACAATTTCATGTACATAAAAACATAGGATAAAACCGTTTTGTATTTAAATAAAAATGCTGAAATTTAAAATAAAATATTAAAAATTCAATAATTTTTTAAAAATATAAAACCATTTAATTTTGTGGTTTAACATTGCTGAACATGTAGCCTATAACATAGTTATTCACTGTGGATTTTCTCACTTTGGTAAGTTGGTTTATTATTGTCTTTAAAATGGAAACATGCACATTTTGACTTTAACGAGCCATTACGCAAAAAATATGTGAGATAAATAAATTTATAAGAGCAAAATTTAATCACATTTTATGTAAAAAAAAAAGTAGAAATATAAAAATAAAAACATGGTCATTAAAAATTTTGTGTTGTCATACTGTATAAGAATTCCATTATTTGACAGATCATAAAAAAGTAAGGCAATGTAAACAAAACATTATGTATCCTTCCACCACCATGTGCTTTCCAGCTGACAATCAAAACATGTCAACAGTAAAGGTATATTATGATTGCAATTACATATTAAGTGTGTTCTGATTTTCTTGAGATTATTTTTTACATCTGACAAATAATTTATTTTCAATACTAGAAGCACATTAATCTTATTAGGGTTAGATGGGCAATATTAATGGAATTATTTCAAATTACAGCAACGGATAGCCTACTATACATGTATTAAATTAATACAATTATTTAAAATTTAACTTTTTCTTGTATATTTTTCTAAATTTGATCAAAATTGTAACATTTAATGGCTTTACCAGAAATAAACAAACATGTATGGGCAAGTTATGTTTTCTACCGGACATCTAAAAAGATTAAATAATAGCTAGCTTATTTGGTTACTGCAAACTGAAGTTGCAAGAGCTTATTACAGCGCAAGCAAACATATTTAAACTATAATAATAATTAAAATAGGCTAATTCATGCAAGAATTATTACAATTATTTTTCGTGTTGCCTTTAATTTGGTTCTGTACTATCAGATCATAAAGCCATATAGGCCTAGTTTAAGTTTCCAGTTGTAGACTATTAAACAAACTTACCTTTTGTTGATTAATTAACACTTGTCATCAAACCAGTACACTTTAATGACCGGGAAATATATAGACGTACGTCTTCTGGCCATTTATTTTGGTAATATGTAGGCCTAAATTTTTGCAGCTGACAGTAAGCACAAAATCTCACGTGGACTTTATATTAACCACTTACTTGCTTTTTAAAAAAAAAAAAAAAAAAACCTGGCATTTTCTTACAAAAAGAATTTATTGAGCCGGCGCCTTGAAAAAGCATGTTTACATAGAATAATACAACAAGAACCATAGGTGTTTACCCACAAATTCTGTTAAAATAAAAGTTAGGTAATATTTTAAAAATTTTATGTAGCACTTTTGTCTGGACGGATTACGTACTTCTTATTTAGCGAATGTTTTTGTAGACATGCTAGCTAAAGTTCCTGTCTTCCGAATCACGTCTTAATATACAGTTGTCGTTAGCGATTACAAGCCGCGTATTTTAATCCCTGATTTGCAATATATTACAATTACATACATGCACAAAATATGAAAATAACACCGTACAAGAATCACAAACGAACACTATTTGCGAACACGAACACACGAGAAGCTTAACCTGAAACACTCGCAACGCAAATGGCCACTCTTTGTTTTGGTTGCCGGACGCCATAATATCCCATTGGCGATTACAGGCTGGGTTTTATAATCCACACAATACAATATATTACATATATGCACAGAATAATAAAGTTAACACATTATAAGAATCTCAAACACACGCTAGCGCGGTAACGTTTCACACTCGCAAATGGACGTGCTTTGTTTTGTTTTGGTTACGGGTAGACTGATAATGGTGCGGTTGTTTGTAAATTAGTTATAAAATTGCGCGATTTGAATATAATAAAATAGTTAACTGACTAATGCTGGATACGAAGCCGTGTTATTATATTACGTTTCCTCCAAAATGCGTACTTATTTTTCAAGTATAATACACACTACTTTCAGCGTCGGCGATGGAAGGTAACCGATTTGTTGATCAGGGCTGCCACTACTACTTCATCAGGTCATGCAGTCACGTCCTGTTGTTTTAAATGGTTGCCACGTGTCTGGCACGTGTTAAAAATATTGGTAGCATCGGCTGTCAAACACGGAATTCTTACATGGGATAGACAATATGCCGCACCTTTAATGTTGAAATCTGACACATCATTTTGAGAGAACTTTGTTGGAATTCGTTAGGCTGTAAGTGTACAATTACAATACCTCACAAAGTTTCGACGTAATTTCCAGTCAACAGGTTAGGTGACTCACTCTGTACACAGTGTTTAGCACGGATAGTCTAGAGTTTACTGTCGTATGACATATCTTATTTTTTTATCCAGAATATTAACAAACTTGCTGCACATGTACTACACACAAAGTTGCCTTGACTTTTGTGTATTTACTTCTTCCTTTGTTTATATTATTATAACTGCCTTTTGTATATTTTTAGCATGTTTTGACACATCTGAAGAAGTATATTTCAAAATTTCGTTAGTACAAGTACAGACTTAGCAAGCAGACTAGACATTGGTATTGTTACAAGTTTAGCAAATACTTAAATTTTGCCTTTCTCTGAGCTCTTTGAGATAGAGGTTTTATAATCATAAATAAAAGAATTTAATTCAGTTATTGATTTAGTAGCTCAAATAGCTTATAAAAATACACAAAACAGCAATTAATTATAACTTTCATAACACCTTTAATTATGCACACTATTACCAATGTGTCCCAGGAACATTAATTAACTTGGACAATTAAAGCATAAAAATGTTTACCACTAATTAATTAGAGTACAAATAACTATAAAAGCTCAGTCATATATCCAATCAACAGTCTCTCAAATAGTGACAATGTACGACCTTATCAGTCCTGATGGCTCACCAGCACTCCGAGTGCACCACTGTCTTCACTCTTGAGGTCTTCGGTTCGACTCTCGTCGTGCACCTCCTTGTTTTCCGTTGACCTGCAGCAGCAGTCCTCTTGTTTCGCTCAATACTGCTCCAGCCTACTGCAGCCTCACAGTAGACTCTGACGTCACCAAGATGTCTTCACCAGTCTCTCTCAACAAGCTTAGCACCTTCCTCTAGCAAAACCAATAGCAAACTCTCCAAAAATACTGATTCAGGACTATTATACTGCCAAACTCCAGAGATTCACTGAATTACATTGGTCTAAAAATAGACATTACATTATGTTTCGGACGTGACTAGAGCCTCGTAGGGTTAAGACGTAGTTCAAACAGGTCTCTATGACGTTCGTCGGGGGTTTACATCATGGTGCAGCCCGGCTCGTGAGTCATGGGCCAGTCCATAAGGTGTTTCGACATAACTTCCTGCCACCCAGCCCTCAGGAGCACAGTATCCGACACTGCCCTCTCCTTAAGTCTGTTCGTCCCGAACAGACACAACAGCCTCAGGTCCATCGTAGAGGGCCAATCTGTCGATGTATACAACTTAAGGTCTTCTCGCCCGAGAGCCTTGACTACCAATTCAAAACACCACATCATTGATCTTCTTCACTATTTCATAAGAGCCTTCCCAATTCCTCTGCAACTTGGGACAATACTCTTTCTTTCTCTCAGGGTTGTACAACCACACCAGTTGTCCTTCCTGGAATGTTTCATCTGGTGCATTCCTATTTAGCGACTCTTCATCTTGTCTGTGTTGATCCTAAGGTGTCGCCGGGCAAAGGTGTGAGTGTGAACCAACTTGCGACATAACTCACTAGCATGCACTGGGGATGCAATCTGCTCTTCCACTACATGAGATATCTCAATTATCCACTAAACAGAATGTCATTAAATTCTGTACCCACATAGTATCAAATTAAATGACTTTAGTTTTATAGAGCCTATTTTGTTTATACTTTATCTGAGTGGCCACTCGCCTGGAATTCCTGGAAAATCTGGAAATTTGTATGAATTATGATTACTGGGAAAAATCCTTGAATTCTGCATGAGTTTCTGCTGATTACCAGGAAAAAAAACCGGAACTGAATGTGACTTTATTTTGGGTTTTCTGTGGTGAACTGTTTATTGTAAAGTGTCGTTTGTACAGGAACAAATTTTTTTAGAACACCTCATGAGTTGTGACAGAAATTAATTAAAATGTACAGTATTAAAATTTAAAAAGAATTGTGTAAATTTTGACATGTTCCGTAATGCGTCTTTTATTCCAGATCTATTTACGTGATTTGATGAAATCTACTTTCGACTCGAAAGTGAGTTTTGTAATTATCGAATAGATGATAAAATAGCAGTTGTTTAGTGACGGAACGTGTTTATTTATCATGATAATACATACTTCCTGTTTATTATCCTTAATGATACGCAGTGACAAAATTAATATTTTATCTTTTAACAAAGTAATTTGAATTGCAAACAAAGACTTTTACGTTTATAATGACATTGTGATATATATTTTCCCTGTGAAAAATGCCAGACATTAAATTTTCATCACGTATTATGTTCAAGAAACGAAGAACATGATCCAGCATAAATGATAACAGCGACAAGAAAGGGAGAAAACAAGGGTCAAGTAGTTGCGCATAAACCTAATCAGGAAATAATAATCGTATTATTCCAAAACACAAATACATTCAATGTATAGTATTTAGGTTATTCAAAGTTATTATCTACCCCACATTTTTGTACCTTCAAAATATTAATATTGACGCTTATTTTGTAAAATATTGTTGAAATAGGTTTATTTCAGTTTTAAATCGTTAGGTCTCATGGAAAACATTTGAGGGTCAATGTAAGTTAACTGTAGGTTTCTTTCTTTTCAAAATATCAACTTTCACAGCTGGAACAAATTACATTATTCTAATGACGTATCTCCCATTCCATTATTTGTGTGTTTTATTGGCCGAAACAAACCATCGAATGTTGTTAACAAATGTGTGTGTTTTCAATGATTAAATTTAACATCTTCGGTTTATAGTAAAGTGTAAGATTTCGTAAATCAGGTTAGTTATTATTTTCTTAGTATTGTGGCCTTATTTGTATCTCTCGCCATGCCCTGAAGCATAATTGGTTACATGTCGGTTGACAGTACAAGATATCCTGGATTCGAATCCTGGTTCGCTAATGGATGTTGTGTTGTACCTTCACCTCATAAACTCTTACTACTTGGTTGTTAAAGGCCCGTAAACCCTCTCGCACCACCACACATGTGTTTGTTGGTAAGTATATGTGGTTCGGAATAAAGTGTGCACTCAAAAAGGTATAGCTAAAGTTTACGGGTACACGCCACTCAGCCTAAAATTTTTCAGCCTAAAATTAGGCTGGATATATTTTAGGCTGTATAACTTTAGGCTGAATGACTTTAGGCTACGTAACTGTAGGCTGAATAATTTTAGGCTGTACGACTTTAGGCTGAATGACTTTAGGCTGAATGACTTTAGGCTGAATGACTGTAGGCTGAGTAATTTTAGACTGAATGACTTTAGGCTGAACGAAATTTTGATCTTGACTACTATGACACGAGAGCTGTTGTATTTTTTAGGCTGAATGACTTTAGGCTGAATACTTTTAGGCTGAGTGGCGGTCCAAGTGTGCAGTAGCAGAAAAGTTTAAGTTTTGTGCCATTCGCATATTTTATGGTTGAATTTTTCGCTCCTAGGTGGCAGCACTGTAACGATACATCGAAGAGAATAGTAGTGTCAGTTATGAACTGAAGATAGCGCCACGAGCGCTACGTCTTCGACGTTTTCATCTAGCGACAATAAAGGGAACTAAGTTACCTATGTATCAGGGCCGCAACTAGGGGGGAGCAAGAGGGGCATGTGCCCCGGGCGCCAAGCTGTGGGGGGCACCGAAATTGCTTCCATTGTAATTTCTACGACTGAGATTGGTTACTGGTAACAAGTTTTTAAATTTTTATGCCAGGAGTGCTTAATGTAGAATATAAGGTCATATTTGTTTTAAAGTACAAGAAGCAAAACTCTGAAGCTGTTTTCAACCAAAAAAGTTGGGGCGAATCATTTATACAAAAAAAGTAGACACAGAGAGCAGCAAAACAGAGCTCTTCCCACGTTGGCAATGTTCGGCGTGGCGTTTCGTGTCTATAGCAAAATATTTAGGACAGTGGCTACAATTGGTTGTGTTGTTTGCGGGCGCGACTGATATTTTTGTAGTAAATAAGCTTAGCGAAATTGACCGCTTAAAATGTCAAAGAAATCTTCGGGAGCAGAATACAGAAAGAAAGTCACGGAACGAGATAAAGCGGCACATCTGTCGTCTTACATGTCGTCATAGTTGACTGAGATGCATCTAAGGTATGTTAAGTGTACGCAATTTTCTGTATAGTTCAATGTCTAGTTTGATGATAATTTTGGAATAAACTTGTTAAATTACGATTTCGGTTGTCAGTATTTTTTGTTGTTGTTTGCACAATGCAGCTTTTCTATCACAGAGCATTTAAAAAAAGCCCTTCGAACTAAGTCCAAAGAACTCGCTAGCAGTTACTATTGGTAACGACAAAAAGAGCTGTCCAGTTCGCTCGATGCCTTGCATCCGTCCCAATCGCATCATTGTTGCCACACATCATCCAGTATTGAGTATAGTTTTACTGACGAATCGAAGAGAGTTAACGGCAATTTCACAATTTTAGCGAGGTCTCAACAGCTGACGAAGGTAAATTGCAACTAATTATTAATAATATAACTGTGTTCCTTTGGATTCCTGAGAGTGCGAGATGATTGTGATACCTAAAATGTATAACAAAATGCAGATGTGGCCTTACGCTGCACAAAATTTGTTATATATATATATATATATATATATATATATATATATATATATATATATATATATATATATATATATATATATATATTTTATAGACAGTATTTTAATTTTTTTAATCGAAAACCACGGAATAAACAAGGTATATCACAAGCGAACTAAGAAAATGGCGGACTACTCTAGACAATCAACGCTTGAATTCGTCCACATCAAAGATACCGACACGCTAGTTCGCTTCTGATACACCTTCTTTATTCTGTGCCAAAACTTATCTCGTTCTATAACAGTAATTAACACTTCATTGCACTCATTATTTTCGTACTGAATGGCAGACCAAACTTTCCTCTCCTGTTAAAACAAAAACGTATGGATAGTATCCCATGACAACTACTTGCAATGCAAAATGCCTGAGTTCTGAGTGTAACACATTTTATGTTTTGCATTCCGGATTGATTAGGAAGATTTAAGCGCGCCTGCATCGTGGGCAGGTAATGATAGCCGCGGCTCGGCCGGGCTAGTGGAGTTATGTCACAGCTCGCTTCATTTTTGTCTGTCTCGCGGCGTAGTTTTGGTTAGGTGTAACGTATCCCCGCCTACATATTCTGCCCAAAATAATAAATAATCTGTTTAAACAGATACTATTGGCCAACTTGTCACTAAAATACCATTCTTGAGAGTTGTCGTTATTTATTTAGGCGATTTTTTTAGTATTTTTGAAATTGAATGGCAACTGCTTATTATAAACTACATATCCTGATTAAAATTCATTGTCTGAAGCAATTTACAGAGATACATATTATTATATAGTTATTTTTTTCCTCTATGTTCACATTAGTCGAAAATAATTTTGTAAGTTATTGAACAGAAATTCAAGTAACACTAATTTAGAACAGCCCAGACTAAGTTTGGTTACGGTATCTTTCTATACTTCACTGAAACAAATATCATAATTCGTATCTGCCCCGGGTGACGTAGACTCTGGTTGCGGCCCTGCTATGTATTATAGAGCAGAGTTGAAAATATGCTCTTTTTGGTCTAAAACCAGCCAAGCAGCTTTTTCACACAAGGAAATTTTAAGAAAAAATATTTTAACATTATAGCTCCTTTTTATTTATTTTTTTATTTTTGCCGTCTCTTGCTCTGTGTGAAAAGTGACGAACTCACGCTTATTATGCTGGCAGGACTAACAAATTTATACAGTAACCAATTAACACCTCACTGTTTCGTTTTTCATTTTTTTTTACAAAAAATGACGTAAATCACGTAGGTATAACATTTAAAACATTTGAAAACATTTCAATGAATGGTTATTTACTCAGATAATTTGATACTGAAGGCAAGTTGGTGTGTAAAATGTGTTTAGTATTTTAAGACATTGTCTCGAATGTATTCAGGTGAACTTCATCCAAATTTGCAAGAAGGTTTTTCATGGTTTAATTAGCATTGCAACATAATTAAAAAATGATAATAATACTATATAAATAAAGTGTTGGAGGTGAAACGGTGTACGGCGTGATATATCTACCAAGCACGATAGTGATGAATTCGATACATTAGAAACATTTTCTTAGGCGTGCAACAATTAGCCTTAGTATCCTAAAACTCGCAAATTAAGGTCAACTTTGTCACAACATAAAGTTACAGCTGGAAGCATCTTAATAATTGCGTACTTATAAAAATGTACATTTCCAAGATGTTTCTGCGTGTAAAGAACTTGAAATTCATTACAATATGGCATCAGCCACCTCATTGGATTGTTTTATTTTCCGCTCTTATGAAATCGTGAGAAAAATATGTGAAAATTGCTATTAAAGCGTGGATTAATTATGTTTATCTTGTGCTGCAGTACAAGCATCGTGGTTGAACTTCTAACGTACTTTAAGGCCGTAATCAGTCCAGAAATGTAAGAATTTAATGCAAATCGCTGGACTGATTGCTGCCTAAATACACGTTATAAGTTAAACTGCGGCGTGTTTACTGTAGCTCACGGTAAAATTAAATGTCACATTTTTCTTCTTGAAAATTTAAAAAAAAAAAAAAATAATAATGAGATTGATGCAGAGGCTGAAGTACTCGAGAACTTTCCATTAAATTTTGGTTTACTTTTTAACGGCACTGTTTAATAGAAACGTAACTAAAAATATTCAACCCAGTGGGAAATGAAAATATTAACAAAATGCAAGGAAAGTTGAATGTGTACGAGTGAAAAAAACAGTACGTAAAGGAAATCATTGCAACTATCATTACATTCACGTGTAAATAATGCATTATCATTGCCAGAGGCATGGAAGAAGTTTGGTAACAGTA
>PNEQ01120684.1:0-42008 GCA_003012365.1 Medauroidea extradentata
GGCCTTCATAAACAGAGGTTACCCGAAATCACTGGTACATGAACAAATACAGCGAGCCACTACAACTAGTGACAACTCAACCAAGCTTGGCAATTCTGAAATCCCCCTGGTTGTCCCATACCACGAAGGTCTGCACAAACTCAAAACAATACTGAACTGTGGGCACAAAATCCTGGCCTCCTCACCACTCACCCAAAACGTGCTCACTAAACCACCAAGGCTGGTATTCAAACGTCCCCCCAACCTCCGTAACAAACTGGTTCGCCCCAAACTGCCAGCCATTACCACATCGAATGATAGAACCATCCCCAGGGGTTCTCACCCTTATAATAAACCACGCTGCGGCTCCTGTGCAATACATCAACCTTCCACATCATTTAATAGCAGACAGACTAATCAAACCTACTCTATACCAGGAAGCTACAACTGCGCAACTGAAAACCTCATCTACCAGCAACAGTGCACTCACTGCAATGCAGAGTATATCGGCCTAACCACCAACACTCTCAGACAGAGGATGAATGGCCACAGAGCTGACACCAAAAAAGCCATAGCTGGAGCGGAGGTTGATCCACATGAGAACCCAGTTGCTGCACATGCAGCACTTCATAACTCCAACTCTGATTCCTGTTATACAACCAGAGTGGTGAGGGCCCTACCACAGTTGAATAACAAAAACAAAGCAGAATTAAGATGCTGGGAACTGGCACATCAATACATCACAAAATCCAGACAGCCACCTGGCCTTAACCTCAGATAACAAACCCTCATTTCAAACTTCCCGCCTCACCTTAGTTCGCCCTCTGGCCGCTAGGTGTACTGATTACCAACCACCGCTGGACAATAGACTTCAGTGTGCCTCCACTCACCTGATGCGAAACGTTGTGACCGCGCGTCCGCGGAGAAATGTGTTCGTCCTATGTGTGTGTGTTTCTATCTGCAAGTACCATCCTGTGAGTACTTGTGCACAACTCTTTCTGTTTTAATTGTAATTTATTAATTTGAAGTGAATGATGCCTAGAAATTGTTTGAGAATGTTTGTACTAGCATAAAACAATGTAAAAGTACTTAGAAATATTAGTCTTATGGTAACTGTAAATATTAACTGCAAAATACCTCTCGAGGTGTGAACACAAACCAAGGCATGCATAAACATAGGGTTTGATTCGACCAATAAAATGTACGCATACTTACAAATAAATTATATGTGCGTCCACCATACAGCTCTAGTTTGTCAACTAAAGTAAATATTCTACTGACTGAGTAAAATTAGTTTTGTGGAGCTCCGTATTTTCTTTAGGTCGTACGGTTTTTGGTTACCACTTGTAAATATTTATTTGCCACTGTAGAGAAAATTTTATGTTTGATAAAATACTTTGGTGTCACTGCAAACGAAAAAAAAAACATATCTTCTTTCAGAAAAAAATTGCAGGTCGATATAACACATATGTTTACTAAGTTTACTAAGCATAGGTTACAAAACACGTCTCTTTAACTAGTGATCAAACCCAGCTGTACTTGCACGAAGAACTGGTGTAGCAAATAATTTATGGAAACGACTACGAAGATTGCAAAATTCATTTAACAGTTTGTTCGTGTGTTACTGCTTGCAAGTTGTGCTTCTATGCACGTCGGTCACGTTTGAAATTGTAAGCGCGTGTCTACTCCCACGGGAAAGAGCCAGGTGGAAGAACGCGAGTGGCTTATTTTGAATTGGAAATGTAATAGACAACAGAGCAGAACAATTTATTGGATTTTGAATTTCCAGAGAAAAAACAGAAGAGTTGTAAATATTTATAAGCTACGCGCGAATAGTCAAACAAATCATATCTGATCAACACATCACCTGGCCAAAGGACCAAGATATTGATGAAACATGTTTCCCTACGACCTTGTTAACGGTGGATAGATATACTGACAAATCAACTGATGAAATTCGTCCATCCTTTTTTTTAATAACCTCAAAATTTTATTTGGCTGCAAAACTCCGCTAGTAATTACAACTAAACTATGTTCATATATATTACAGACACTTCTAGATGTTGGCAACAGAGCAATCTTGAGATTTGCAATAGATACTACATGTTGAAATTCCAGAGAAGAAAATTTAATAACAAAAATTTTCTTGTGGGTAAGATGCTCCTTTTGCGGTGAAGATGTACGAAATTTTCGGCAAAGTCATTCTGGGAGAAGTAATAAAATGATCTTCAAAATATGGGAGCAAATGGAAGGAATCGAAGGAAAAGTGAAGTATCTAAATTCAATAGTATTAGAATTTTTTTTCATTATGCTTTAGAAGAGCAATTACATCATTTTGGTTAGCAAAGTTTAAAGAAGTCGGGTGCATAGGCGCGCGCGCGCGCACACACACACACACATACACACCAAACACACACACCGCACCAATACGCACACACCTATGTACATATATATAACGAATTAAAAAAAAAGTGGCAAGGAAATAAGTCAGACGAAGGGATGCTTACCAATTTTTAAAGTTATGTTGACTTTATTTCCCATAGAAACTTCTTAAGACAGTTTTTAATGTTTTTTAAATTGGTAAGACAGTTTCCAATTTTAGGTGCACAAATTAACAACACTGTTATTCTAGTGTCTGAGATGTCATGATTTATGTGTCTACATGTTTTTGCTAATCCTGTTTTGTTTGGCATAGTAGAATATTTTAAACAGGCTGTAGCGTTTCTAGACTATAACAATAAAGAAGTACAAAGAAGAAAATTTGCAATTCTTATGCATATAAAAGCCTAACGACGATGTAGCCTTAAAGGGACGCATAATAACAAATAAAAATATGCATATGATCTGGTGAAGCTAAACCATTACAGAGGCAGAGAGAGAAAGGTAAATATAAGTTATGTATGTATATATATATACACATATAAAGAGAGAGCGAGAGAGTGAAATAAAAAGAGAGTGATAGCAAGAGCGACAAAAGGGGAACACGAACATTTTCATGTAAGCTACCGAAATTGATGGAATGCCGGTCGAAATTATTTAAAATGCAGATAGACGAGAAACGTATTTTAAAAAGTAGTGTAGAATATAGTATTATAAACTATAAAACAACATTTCCTAAACATTAAAAAATATTATCGTTCCTTAAAATGAATGTCGGTCACGTCAATATACAGGATGTTCCGGGAGGAGACGTCAATACAGAGGCGGGTGATAGAGGAGTCCAAGACCTACCAAATAAACCAAACTTGTATATCCGATTCGCAATCGTCTAAAAGTTATGCATTTTTAAAGAAAATTTGGCTGTCCTCTACCTTGAACTAAACATTTACTGATTGTGGAAAAAGTAAAGGTCCATGTGGAAAGAAATTTGTACACACCAATGGTGATTAGTGTCGTCACATTTAAAACCACATTTTACGCCACTGAGAGCACAGCTTCGTGGTGTAAAAAAATCACTTTCACAAAAGTTGTGTTTGGTTCTGAAAGATGCCTCTAGTTTGCCCGAGGTAATAGCGGGTGATCATTTATGTGAGCCATTTATATTTTTTTACCGTGCAAACTAAAGGCATCTTTCAGAACCAAACACAACTTTTGTGAAAGTGATTTTTTTACCCCACAAAACACTACTCTCAGTGATATGAAATGTGTTTTTAAATGTACTCACACTAATCTCTTTTTTCAGTCAGACAATAAAATATTTGGTTGGCGCAAACATACTAATTTGTTTGAAAGTATGTCCAACAATAAAATACTTAGTTGGTGCTAACGTAATAATTTGTTTGGAAGTAAGTTTGTCATTAAAATATTTTTTTGGCGCAAACATATTAATTTGTTTGGAAGTAAACAAATGGACAGTTTATCGTGCCTACAAAATATTTACGTTTGTGCATGTCGTCGGTTTTAATCACACCTCGATTTATTTAGCCAGTTATGTGACAGTTGGCATCATAGCTACTTACAAAGTTTCTGTAATGGTGCTTCAATCAAATGAAAACAATCCCGATTCAACCATTTCTACAGAAAACCAAAACTAAAATCTTAACATTGGTTTATATGTACAGCTTCGTAAATGTCATGCATTTTACGAGCCATTCGTAACAAACGTTCAGTCTTGGTCGTGGATGCTATTAAGAGAATCTCGGTTAAAGAGGTCCCGGGTTAGAGTTTGGGTCTTACTACGAGTGTTTTTTAACAGCTTGACACGCAAATCTATGCCCAGACAAGCCAATATTTAGTTGTACTGACCAAATATTACAAGTAGGCAACAAAATAAAACAAAAGTATTCACGTATTTAGAAACAAAAATGTTTAAACAAATTATTTGGTAGCGCCAAGCAAACTTTCCTTAACCTTCCTCTAAAGCCCGGTACACACTATCCATAAGTCAGTACAGAATTACGTACCTAATTCAGTACAAGTAGAACTGAGACAGTTTGTACCGCCACTGCGCTGGTTCCTAACAGAATTCCATACCTAACTTCATAGATAGAGCCCGTCCTATTTTTTATTGTGGTATATGTTCACGCGCATGCTCAATACACAGTTTCAGCCACCGCGCATGAGAAGCACGCAAGTAGGCTTGCCAATATGCTTGGAATGTAAATAAAATTCTCGTTTACTACTGAACACATGACCATCGGAGTTTTCAAAACCTGAATAATACAATATTGTTTCACTTATTTGGCAGTTACAGGTACGTCTTGTATTGTGCAATAGTTTTTGGGAATTGTACAGTTATGGTTTATGGAATACAGCTACCAACATAACAAACTTATTTTTCTTCTTTATGTACCTAAACATCTTTGTAAACAGTAATAGTGTGTACACAACACATAAGTTTTGCTACGTAATTCTGGTATAATATCTCAATCGAAGTTTACGAACAAAATTATGTACGAAATTTATTAGGGAATTAAGGATAGTATGTACCGGGCTTTAGTGTAGGGAGGCAACTAAGTCTTTTTACTTGACGATACAGAAAGTGAAACTAAACCACATATTAAAACTTAGGAATTCTTTTCAGAAAAACAACATTGTTATTTCTCGAAAATTACGTTCCGGTTTCGTAAAATATGTCTGAAGTTCATCGATGTTACTATTACTTCAAATGCATAGGAACATAACATTTCTCATAACACATAGATAACTCACCTGCATATACAGCCCAAATAAGTTACGTTTATCACATATATGTGAAAAAAACACACTTAAGTTTATAAAAACTGTTAAAAATAAAACTTCAAGCCGACTCTTATTGTCACAACACGGTGACATCAGCAATCACAGTCTAGTCGACCTCACAACTGAATTTGAAAACTAGATGTTTATTTACTTACACGAAATGATATATATTTTACTTGGCAACTTTGGTCTCTTTCTCCCTTTACATAAATTAATTTCATTTTAAAACAATTTTTTACTTTAGTCTGTGCTTGACATTCACGTTTTTAGAATTAAGTTTCAGACCTTTCCCTTCGTGAGTCAGTTACTTTCCATCTTTTTAAAACTCATTACTGATGGGATCCCCTTCAGGTTGTACAGTGCATCTATATTCTTTGACATCTCTATCTGTACGAACATGCAAGAAAATGCTACTCTTATGTAACATAGTGTGCGTAAAAGCCTAGTGGCTGTGGTCAGCTTGGAAATATACTATACATTGTTATTTCAATGTAACTCATTAAAAGGGAAAAAAATGAGGAAAGGCGACACTTCATGCTGGACATCACATTGCAGAGAAAAAAAAATATCCCGGTGATATAAAACAGTTTCTAACAAAAAAAAAGTAATGTACCCACATGTCAAAAACCAGGGTCGGGTTTCAAAAGAGAATGTTTAAAAATTATTAGGGATCAGAGACAGAATAAATATCCGTAACACACAAAAACAAGCTCTGCGGAGATCTCATTCAACGAGAATGGGAAAGAAAATACGTTACCGACATTTTTATGTTTGTGCTATTTGTTTATTTATTTACCTTGACATATTTACACTGTCAAATGACTGAAAGATACAAATTGGCTGGAAGAAGAAAAGTCGGGCTTCAATACTGCTCGCTTTGCCAAAAAAAATTGCCTATTGTAACAAGCGGTTTACATTCGAATTCAATGTTCAACTGTCAGCGAAAACATTTATAACAGCAAGTCTTACTAAATGTCCTTAAAATGTCATTGATTATTTAAAAATTGTTTTGCTGACAAATTTTGAATTATATATTCTGGATAACATTCTTGGCTCGGATATCAGTAATGTATTTAAAAAAAGTCTGCATATTACGTTTGAAATTGTTGAATTGCAGGCCTGGGATAGTTGAGGAAAGTAACTGACATAAACTAAACGACTGTTAAGTTTTAATTTCAGCCTCACCCAAATCCCGCTAAACGGGATGCTTGTGGACGATACCGGTTAACAGCGATTTTATAAGGGCACTCCCGATTTATTCAACGTCGCATTCTTTCACGGCTCCATCCCTACCTTAGTTCATGCTGATTATATTTCAGGCTGGCAGGGAACGGGCGCCATCTATCTCTCGTTGCACTCTTCCTAAGGCTTGAACCAAATTCATGGATTAATTACTTAGTTTTGGGGACGTAGGCAGGTTGATAGGGTTTCAAGCCTCGTCGACAGCGTGGTCATTTGAGACTTAAATCGTGACTCAGAGAACTTTGGAACTAGAACTTAATGTACCGGACGTTATTTTCTCCGTTCGATGCGCGGAGACAGGTGAGTGATAATATTCAGCTTGCCACCCTCAACGGTAACCGCTACACTTATATTCACGGCGAGCCAAACTAGCGTGCAGAGTTTTCGTTTTGCCCTCTATACTATCGAACTTTAAGCGGCAACCCTAAATTTTTATTCGTGGGAAGTTTATAGTAAATTCCAGAGCATGTTTATAGAGCTGTGCTTTACGAATCCGGACTGTGCTTTTGTAGTTACAGAAGAAAAAAAACCGACAGTTCTTAGTAATTTTAAGGATACCCAAAATCATGTTTCTTTAATGCGTGCTGCACTTTTAAAATTATAGAAACGTAGTTTTAAGAGTGTGTCCTAATCGCAAACAAACGACTTTCGAATAACTTTGGCGATTTCGTGTAGAAATAAAAATAATGATGACACGCTAAAACACAGCCCATGCGCCAGGCACAAAGGCACCATGATCTGTACTAAAGAATCGTCCCAGCTGTCACCCGAGTCATTTCGGAAAACCACTGATATTAACAATTAGGATATTGAAACCTGGAATAGAACACCTGTCAATTTCATTGCGAGTCCAGTATGTTACCATCACTGGTGTTGGGACCGCGGTGACCGCCATCCATTCGGTCCCCGTGTTTTCTGGGGGGGATCTCCCGTTTCCTCTGCCCATTCATTCCGGCGCTGCTTCATACTCACCTCATGTCACCCCTCACCAGCGCTTAAGAGGAGTCCTTCGCGGTGTCAAATGTCCACCTTTGACGCGTGGTAACAGCGTAGCGATAAGAGCCAGTGTCCCACGCTTGACGAGAAGCATATCGCCTCTATTCGCAGCGCGCCAAACTGGCGTGCAAGGTTTCCGTTGTAGTCTTTTTCCTATGGGACTTTAAGCGGTGACCCCAATATTTTATTTTTGAATAGTTTGAAGTAAAGACCAACGCATGCTTCACGTTTTGCACTTTACCAATTCAGGTAATATTTTCGGAGTTACAACAGTCTGAAAACCCCGTTTTTAGCTATTTTGAGAGGCCCGAACATCATGTTTCTAACAAGCGTGCTGCATTTTTGAAAAAATAGAAGCATGGTTTCAAGTGTGTGTTCTTTTCGTAGATAAACATAATATGAATAACTTAAGCGGTTTCGCGTAAAAATGTATGCGCGTGACACGCTGCAACGCCGTCCATGCGCCAGTCGAGGACTTCTCTTAAGACCTCGATGTTAAGCGCTGGCCAAAATTTATCACTCACTAGTGGTGTTGGGTAAGATAAGGCAAGACAAATAGGCTTTACGTCTCGTATTTAGGTCATTAGAGACGATGAGACAACTTGACACAATGACAGGAACTGGTTGAGAGAAAGGCCATGACCTATTTTTCTTTATGAAACCACCACAGTATTCGTGTGGAGCGATTTCAAGGAACCAAGAAGAACTGAAATCAGGATGACTGGAGCAGGGAATCGAAACAAAGTCCTCCAGAATGCGAGTCCAACGTGTTACCGCTGTGCTATCTTGCAAAGTTATCAGCGAATCAGGAACTGGCATGGAATCGGCCGTGGTTAGTACTGAAGAACAGCCCTAGTTGTCACCAGGAATGATTTCGGAAAGTCACGAAAAGCCGAGATCTGAATGGTCAGGTTCATCCGAACACGAGTTCAGTGTGTTTGTCCTTGGTATTGGGGGCGGATGACGTCTTTCCGCTTCTCTGAGACAACGAAGGAAATCCTCGTAAGGTATCTGTCCGAATACACTTGGGAAATGCGACGACAGGTTCCAAAGCCACTATTATTCCGGCGACGATGGAATCAGGGGTAACAAAAACGCCCAGTAGCAAAAACAAAAACAACTACAGCTAGGTTCGTGTTCGCATTCCGGACTTTTCAAATTCCCCGCATCAGCAACAAGGGGATTCGAGTTAGGTGAGGGGTAACTTTGCGCACACCACGAAGGCCGGCTCACTGAATTTAACGAGGCCAAAGTGTCCCTATGCATGGAGATGAAAGAGAGGACGGTGGATTGGAATGGGTGGAGGAGCAGACCTGTAAAAAAAAAGAAATAAATTTTGGAACGAAATAAAAAACAAAGTTTGTCAGGCGAAGCAACGAATTGCGCGAGAGGTGAGGACAGAGAGGCCGGATGTCCCACAGAAGGGGCAGTAATTAGTGGCCAGGATCTAGGTCCGACTGATCCTCTTCCAGTCGCGTCCAATGCGAGGTCCTAGATCCAAACTACTTCCGCCCCGCCCTTTTCATTCCAGGTCCGGACAAAAACCACAGTCAGTCCCCTGCCACTTTTTTGTAACGATTTCCATCGTCCCCAACTCGATCTTAAACGTTTATAATTCTTTTCTTCCCTTCCCTTTCATTTCTTTCATCTTTCTTTTACTACACTTTCCGTTTATCCGGGCGTCCGAAACTTTCCACTGTTCATTTTTTTCCTTCAGATCCGCCGTACCCGCCCTCACGTTCTTCGCCGTTTTTCACGCGGAGGAAGAAGAAGACGGAAAGGGAGAAAGAGTAAGGTGTATTAAGCCGTCTGTTTCTGAAGGCCTCCCGTTCAACTTTACTTCCCCTACCCCTTTTTCCAGCCCTTTTACAGGCGCCCATTTCTTTCCTCACTTTTCCATTGTACCGCGCGCGCAATTTGCTTCGCGTCTTTTCCGGGGGAAGGCAGAGCCCGTTACGCGGTGCATTAGACGTTAAAAATTAACCTCCGGCCATTCTTTTTTTTTTTTTGCGTGCTCCGTTGGAGCGGCGACGCCGGACGGACGCTGGCGGGTCGCTGGCGGGTCGCTGACGGGTCGCGGCGTGATTAATGACGCTCGCGGCCAATTTGACGTGCGGCTGCACCGGCACTACTGCCGGCCAGTTTCCAATTACTTCCCCGCCGTACGGAGGTTCGACGGCAGTACACACGAGCGCCTGAACGAACAACTTTCTGCTCTGTTCTTCACTTCGCATCGCCTCTTGAACCGGCTCACAGAACAAGGGGTATTCATACGAAAAACTGATTTTCGCAAAAAAAAATTTGCTAGAATAATGATTTTTTTACCTTGCATTAAAATATTTTGAAAGCCCTAATATTTGTTTTTTGTTTATTCCATTGTATAGATCCCTACAGAATGTCCTGAAACAAACTAATAATGTGGAACCTTGTATAAATTGGAGACGAAAATGTAAGAGAAGCAAAAAAAAAAAAAGTACGATGACATTATACGGAACGTACTACTGGAAACATACGCCATTTTTAGGTTTCGGGAGCTGACATCTGCGCCAGTCATCGGGCGAAAAAAAAGTGAAAACAAATAAAAAAATGGGTAGCATTTATAGTCTGAAGCGCTGCTCCTAGTGCGACCAATGACAGTCAAGCTCTCTCCCGATTAGCCGCGCACGTTTTAACGGGCTGTACAGTATATTGTCTCCTTGCAAATAATTTTGTTAGGAGCAGAGCTCCAGACTATTAACACTGCCCAATTTTTACCAGTTTTTTCTTTTACGTCGCCTGATGACGAGAGCTGATGTCAGTTCCCGAAACATTAAAAATGGCGTATGTCCACAAAAGTGCAGTACGTTATTTTGTCCCATTGCAAGAAACATTCAAAGACATTGACATTTTAGATGCACAACGTGACAACATTGCACTGAAGGTAGTCCCCTCCTGCGCTCCAGAGATATTTTGCTTACCTTACTTCTGCTATTCTGACCTGCATATTATGGGTGCAGGTAAAAATCCCGAGCAGTCCAAACACGGTTCTGCGTTTACTCGACGTAACATACAATAAATGATACCTGGACGTGAAGTGCAAGCAATGGTGCAAGAAAGGACTTCCTACGTGGCAGTGATTCCACATTGTGCTAGGAAAATGCTACCATACAACATTTTGCCACTTACACTTTCGTCTTCAGTTTATCCCAGGTTTTGTATGGTGTGCTTACTACGTGGTTGTTTCTGGACTTAATGAATTCTTCAGCATTTTGTAAAATATTTGACGTATTTAATGTAAATCTTACCGCTGTGCCGTAAATGCGCAGATTTCTCCGAACGGTAAACAATTACAGCCAGTGATTTTTGGTGAAAAGAGTTTAGCAACAATTTGTATCTAGGCCTTACGTACGCATGTGAAACTCTGCTTCAAGGTTATTGGCGGATGTACTAGTGCAGAGGCGTCTGTCATCTGACTGTGCCAATCAGAGCTGGGTTACTGCGATACCACACGTCTGTGATTCGAGGGTAGAGTCCTAAGACGTGTGACTGAGCAAGGTGGCGCAACGGTAACACGCTGGGTTCGCATTCGAAAGGACCAGGGTTCGATCCTCGGCTCCGACCAACCTGGTTTCGGTTTTCCATGGTTTCCCCGAAATAACTCCAAGTGAATGCATGACCGACCCTCTCCCAGCTCCTGTCACTCTACCAAGTATGTGTCACCGTCTAAAATGACCTCGTTGTCAACGATACGTAAAGCCTACTTACCTTACCTTACTAACCTCAGACGTGTGAGAGTCAAAACATCCCATTACTGAGCATTAAGCAGAGCTGCTGATGTGCACATAAGGCATTGAAAGACATTTTTTTTTTTTTCAAAATTATTTTCACTAAAAATCACTCCCTCTATAAAAACCGTCATAAATAAACTGCAATCAGGATTTGAAACTTGGTTTCACCATCATCATAGCTTCACACCGAAAAAATGATCTCGAGGTTGGACGTAGGCCTACTGAACCTCACTAGTTGTGGTCGCTACACCTAATGCTATTCCGAAGAGAACCGTTACTTTTGAATAGTATTGAAATTAAATATATTCACGTTTTATTGACTACGTGGTGGAATAATGACATTGTGCCTTTCGTAACAGTAATGTTATAAATGTAAAGCATTTTAAGGTTTAAAAAATGTATAGTCTTTTTTATAAATTCAATTAAAAAATATCTTACAATTAATTGCAAAATTAAAAAAAAATTATCGAAAAGTCAAATTTTTTCAGAATCTATACTCAGACAAAATTCAATCTATTTTCAAAGAACGACGTCATATTTAGCACAGTAACATACATACATACACGTAAGAAACATAACAAAAGACGTACGATATATGAGCTAGGGCGTTACAAGAAAATAATTCTTGGCAGCTCACTTGTCGACGATAGAGAGAAAATGAAGAAACACACAGACGGCGGGCAACGTACACTAAATAATTTATCATCCTTGAACCAGCTATCGACCACGGACAGAAACCAGATCTACATTTGGGGTCGCGATTAGCCCAGTGGCTAGAGCACCCGTCTACCACCAAGGCGATCCGGGTTCGATTTCTCGGCGGAGTCGGTCCCCGGATTTTCGCATACGGAAATCGTACCGGAAAATGTCGCTGGTCGGCGGATTTTCCTGGGATCTTCCGTTTCCCTCGTCCCTTCATTCCGACGCTACTCCATACACCATGTCACCGCTCGCCAGCTATAACAACCTAGCTGTTAGGCGCTGATAAAAATCTCCTCACTTATTCACTTCAAATCTACATTTGGGAGGGCATTTGATAGATTACACGCATACCAACGTCTGTTGTGCTCTCAGAAGTCGTAAAATAACTCCGAAATGAGGTTCTCTGGCTGCCAGTGTCATACCGCGACTGATATGCTTTGTTGACTTATGTTCGAAAATCTGACCGTACAAGGTTGTTAAAATGAGAGGCACGTCTCAATGAAGGCTGCATGATAATAGGACGGAAAAACAGGGTTCCATGAGCAAAACAAAACTACAGACTATACGCTGTATCTTAACTTTGGTGTTACGGATAACAGGCGAAATAATTATTAGGGAATTTTATGATTCAGCAGGTTCACGAAAGGTGAACACTTTTAAAGTCCTAGTTTATTTTATTCCTTTCTGATGATTTATGGTTTCTTGCAACTGTTTAATATCAACAAAGCAACCTAAGACACAGTCTAAGAGTTTAGAAAAGTAAAAGTATAGGCCTAATGTTACAATAAATAATATGTTTTATCATCGTTCTAAACGAGCTGGTCATCAAAAGTTCTTATTTTATAGCAAATTATTTTATCGCGGAGTTGTATTTCCTGTGTTTACGACGGTACCAATGAATTGCGGAACTACCCCTACAAGGCAACTCTGACCTAGAAGTTTTTGCTTCCAAATCAAAAACCTGTCTGCTAGGTTTCATAAACACTGCATTGGCTCCAAGTCGTCTTTGTTGAAACATATGAGGATGACGTTTGGTAATGATTGCATCTCTATTTCAAAACCGAAAAATAAGCTGACCCCCATAATAAAGGCCACGGGTTACAATTCATGTTTTTTTTTGTGAGTTTAATTTTTTTTCAACCCTGAAAAAGGTCCGAAATAGAAAACCGTTACATATAAATGTTGGAAATTGTTGTGGTATGTAGCCTAATTTATTTTGAAAACATACTTTTCTATAATTCTGGGTGATAATCCATTACATTTTCTATTAATAATAAGAATCCAGAATTATAAAAATTCTTGTTTAAAATATTAGGCTGCATAGTGCAAACAATTTCCAACATTTCTACGTAACGCTATTGCGACGTCTGCTCCTTTTCAGGATTTTAAAAAATAAAGCTTATTACAAAATAGCATGAATAGGGATCCGTTGTTTTTAACATCACTTGCATATAAAAGTGTAGGCATATCCTCAGTCTGGGTGATTCTATCATTATTATATCTGTCGTGCTGCTGTTATCTCTGCTTTGACTGTACATCAGACACGTGTTTACTAAGTCCACTACCCTCACCCTCTATCCAGTCCTACCCTCACCACCCGCCAACTGTGTCAACTTCCTAATGTTTGCTCATATGTCCCATAGTAAACAAGCATGGATGTCTGTGCCAACTGCCTCCTCGATGCCAGAGCGGAGATGATATTGCGTTTATTTATTTGAGCGACAGATATGCGAGTACTGGAAGAAATTCATGGAAGTCCAAACATGGTTTTCAGTGTTGTCTTTAAACGTTGTCTTGAACACTATCCACTTCAGGTTAGAAGAATAATACGTTTCCTTATGCGACAGATTGGCACAGGGAAAATTTCTGCCACTAGTTTCGCTTCAGTCGCTAATGTTCCAGATAAATACGAAACCGTAGTAAAACGAAATTTAAATAAACTTGCAAATTATAGACATCATTAAATTTAACTTTAAAGTGAAAAGAAATTGATTTCGCGTTTCAAATTATCAACTTAATATAACATAAAATTCAGCAAAGCTCTGTGATTGGTCAATTTGGTGAACTGCCGATACCAACGTTCAAGCGAGAGAAATTTTCTCTGTGTAAAACTTATAACATTAATCATTCTAACCTGTTGTAGAATTAATCTTACAAATTCTTAGAAACTAGGCCAGTTCGGCCGCGTATTAATTAATTTTTATAGGCAGTTCTGGATAGTGTGACCACCCTAAAATGACCTGCTAAAGTTCTATTTTCAGCCAATTCGTATCTTTCCCGGCGTATCGGCTGACGCCGGGAAATATCTAACATCTCTGGACACGCCACTTTACGTGTGTGCGTGCAAGATAAAATGTGAATTCAGTATGAATCGATATAGTTTTATAAAAAAGGGTTATTAATTATAAAAATACAACTATGTCGATTTTGGTTGGTTTTGTTTCAGAATTGTTGAATTGAAAAATGAAAATACGCGAAACGTCATACCGTGATTTTGCTGCCAACAATACAAGCAGTAAAGAAACTATACTTAATTTTGAATTACATGCAGTAACGGCGAGTCATATTTAACAAATGTTAAATTTTTAGTACTCTCTTTATCCCGAATGACCTATATCAGGAGTGGACACAATGCGGCAATACAACTTCCTACTCGTCTAGCACGAAGTCGTGACACAATTTGCCACACACGGAGTGACATATGTGCGAGTGACACTATCCACGCGGTCTGTCTGCACAATATCGACACCCGGGCAGAGAATACTGGACAGCTCGCCGATTAGAGCGAGACTAAGGTTAATTCTACTAGGCACAGACAGGTTAGAAAGAAAACGCTTTTTATTATGGGCAAGTTTGACACGGGGAATAATTCCGCCACTGGTTTCGCTGATATCGTTAAGGGACCAGGCAAATACAAAACTGTTGTGAAATTAAAATTAAATAAGCTTGGAAATGACAGAAGTCCTTTAACTTACTTTTAAAGTGAAAATGAAACCAATTTAGCGTTTTAAATTATCAACTTTATGAAACTTAAAATATAGGAAAGCTCTGTGATTGTTCAGTTTACACCCATTACCGATACCAGCGCTCAAAATTTTCATTGTTACAAATGTTTAGCATTGATCTTTCTAACCTGTAAATAGAATTAACCTTAGCGAGATAAAAATGATGCTGTGCTCTTGTGGTTCGACGAAAAAGCATTTGTAAAACCCGATCAGCTGTACTTTTCTGCATTATTATTAAATGTTGTATTTAAACGACTAACTTCTAAATTGAAAACTTAAATTAACACAATTTATATTGTTATAATTTCCTATAATTACAGCCCGTTGAATAATAAAGTTTCTTTGGGTTTATCTAGTGGCGTTGTATAGAAACAGCTTTGTAAACCTTGCGAACATACGTACATCAAATGTCAAGGCTACTCTTCCGATTTATAAAAGCACAAACATTTTCAGCAACCTCTACAAATCGGAAATTGAAAATAATAAACTTTCTTCTTTTTTCATAGGCCTAATCCTATAAGTAAAGCCAGCAAAGTTGACTCGACTGTGACGCTTCCTAGCTGTTTGGCGAGAAACTACACAGAAAGTTGTCGCGTGCTTGCCAATGCTACTGGTATAAATCAGTCCAGTGTTACCTTTTACTGTAGATACCCGAGCTACTACGGTACCAAGACTACTACTACTACTACTACTATAATATAATAATACTAATACTGTCATATAACAATTTATTGATTAATAATACTCCATGCCAGATGACTTGATATAGTTTGACACCCAGCAGTATTTGTAGTTCGAGTCTAATTGATGTAATTATTTTGTGTGTTAGTGTGTGTGTGACATTGCTTGTTTTGTATGTTTTACCTCACGTTGCAAACCCTACTACTGTATTTGTGACTAATCATAAGACATGAGACCATAACTTCCATACGGGCGATATTCAGTTTTTGGCATGACTTAAAAACTTATGCAATTCTGAAGAAACTGGTTTTTGTTTTATACAAATAACTTGAAAAATGAGTGTATGGTGGTAATTTTAATATAGTTGTTATAATATTTTAGTTCTGAGAAAACATTGCTATTTTCGGCTCTCTTAAAAAAAATTACATCGGGAAGATAAGGTCCTGCTTTTCCCATGACTAGTCATATTTGTATTCCTATTCTATGCAGTATCACGAGCGTTCTAACTCTATGTACTGTTTGAAGGACGTTCAAAAATATATTCAGTTGTTGGCTGGAATGGTGAGAGGATATGAACTATAACACTTGTTATGTTCGGTTCGGGATAAAGTGAACACACAAAAAATCCCTGCTGAAGTTCTATTTTCAACGAATTCGTATCTTTTCGAGCGTAACGACAAACGACGAGCAATGTCTAACCTCTCTGGACATGGCACGTTCAACAGTCTATGTGCAACACAAGGATACCTGTAATTAAATAGAATATTTTCAACCTAAAGAGTAATTTGAGATGACCTCACTCCCTTCAAATATTGAGCTAGCCGGTCAAATTAAACTATCTTGGAAGGCAAAATCAGATGCCAAGCCATGAACGGATTGCCGGTGAACGTAATCTATTTGAATGATATTAATTTCATCTCTATGTGTGAAACCTGAAGTACATTTGAATTATCACCTTACCAGAGTATTAAATATGTAAATGTTACATGCTGGTATCTCTTCCTGGCACCCATTACGTTATTAAAATTAACTATATCAAGTGTAAGCCGTGGATTTGTTGCAGTAGTTTTCTATGTGGTTATATGGTGTACGTACCTGTACAGTGGTATTTAGTGTTGTAAACGTAAAATATGTACAGTCATGTACAATTCACCGTTAACGTGAATATTACGTCATAAAATAATTACACCACTGAATGACTCATTACGCCAGTTGTTGGGGAGAAAGAAGACTGCACGGCGTAATACACGTGTTGGGTCATCCTTACCGTATCTGAACTTCTAAGCCTCGAACTCGCAAAATACTTCTACCTAGACGGCCACCTTAAGCGACGACATATACCATAGAAATATGTTTATTTATTTGGTTTAACGTGGCCTCGAACAGCACAAGAACTTGGTAGAGGAACTTGGGGCGAAGGGGGTTAGGAAGTCGGACAGGGCCTGTTTAAGAACCATCCCAGCATTCGCCTGGAGTGATCTCGGAAAAACTCTGGAAAACCGAAATAAGGATGGTCAGATCCGGGGATCGAACCCGGATCCTTCAGAATGCAAGTTTTTTTTTTACCACTGCTCCACCACGCTCGGTTGTACATGCCTATGCTTATTACGTTTCTCAAGTCCAATTACGGCAGTTAAATAATATATTATTTGTCCATATTGATGAGCTCGAAAATCGTTGCTATAACAAACGTGCTGAATATTTAACTTAACAGGGCGTGGTACATAACTCAACGCTAAAAGCATTAATTTATAACTGTCGGTATCTAGAAGCCAATTTACGAAAGTTAAACAATAGCAATCCTAGAATATAGTTTTAGGCAAAGTTTTTAACAAAATGGTTTCCAGTGTTACGGACTTCTGGGCACAAACTCTGACGCCGGAACCTCGTGCATTTAACTGCGGCGCAAGAGATTACGCGTAACGAATTAGTAATTCTGGATAAATATTTAATCATGAAGTTAGCAAATACCATTATCTAGGATTGTCATTGAGTATTTTATCCATATTGGCTTCGAAAAAAGCGTATAAATCAATTGATGTTTTCAGCGTTTATTTATCTACCACACATTCTTAAGCGACATAGTTTTGAAAAGTAAGTTTTTGATAGATGTGCAAATTCAATGCACGATAAGTAGTTTCGTCAAATAAAGGAACAAACCAAACTCTCAGTTAATATAAGGAAGCCCCTTACTTAATCAAACGAATTCTTACTGCTGTGTCGTGAGAATATTTTGATTTAATATCACGACCTTATCTGTAACTCAGTTGTGTACAGTAAGTACTCAAGTTTATCGAAGTATGACCGTAAGAGACACTGGAATATCGCGAAAATATTTAACATAGTCTCCAATAAACTGTAGTATCTCAATCGTGACATGTGTGAACAGTTTTCTGGCAGAAATTAGAATTTGGTGTTATGTTGTTGGTCTGCAGACAGCTATATTGTGGCAGACGTACATCCCCCAATCATATATGCTGCAAGAAACTACAGCGTTTTTAAGGGTACATTGGCACAACACATTTTCGCGATATACCATCATTAGGGATGATGGTTTATCGCGGGAAAACTTGACTGTTTGCTGGGTTTAAACGTACGTGCAGCTTACCAGAAGATTACTGGCCTTAGCTTGTGCGTAGAGCTGTCGCCCAGTTTGACTAATCCAATAAGGATTCTGCTACTGTAGTATTTGATGCTTATTATTGGTCTACAGACATATGTTGTGTCAGTGTTTTCGAAGCTATGTTGGCACAAAATATTTTCGCGATGTACCATCATCTCTAACCATCATCTCTAATTATGGTATTAGAAGACATACACACAAAATAAATCGCCAAGCGGAACACATGAACGTTCCTGCTTTCCAATCAAACTAGGAACTCATCCATAACGTCAACGCCCCCCTTGTTTTTCCACTGCGCCGCACCGACCATTCGTTTTAAGCGAGTAAACGTTGCATGCTATTCGCACTTAATCCGCATAGCACTTACAGCGGGCCGCCGTTGTGTTTACATTCGCAACACGCTTGCATTGTGTGCGCTAGGCGCTGATCAATAGCTGTGACCACTACACAGCCGCCTACTCCCACTCCCATATCCCTCGTGACTGTAGCTACCAGCATGGATATGGTGTGAGAGAGAGGCCTTCTCGCACGAAGGCAGCGGTATAGTCTATCTCTACTAAGATTGCACTTATCTGACACACACGATTCTTGCAAGGGGTTCGTGTTATGAACATACCAGTTTTTATGGACATACGCCATAACGGGCGACTGTTCCCAAATTGCAGAAAAACCCACAACGAGAAGCCTATTATTTTTTCGTCGGTTTTTTGCCTGTGTTGCGTCTTGCCAGTGTTCACATCAGTTCGTGTCTCTCGTTACTTGTGTTGTCTCCATTTGGTGCCTTTTTCACACACCCCATTTTTGTTGGTATTTTATTATATTTTCGCCTTTTTTTTGTGTCGTCTTTCTCCAGTCGACTATATTCCACTTAGGAATTAATTTAGTGTTATTTTTATCTGTTTTTTTTTGTCGAGTCGTCTTCTGGGATATGACTAAATTCCGTCCAGGAATTATCTGTATGTTTTATGTCTGCTGACTACAGCTTACTGGCTTTCCTTTTTTTTTTTTTTTTATTACTGTGGGGTTTTCTGCAATACAGCAACTTTCATCCGCAATGACGAATGTCCAAAAAAACTGTTAGGTTCATGACACAGTTCTGCAGGTAGAATTACACGTAGGGACGCAGCGACCGAGCGGGATCGACCTCAGTAGCGCAGTCGGATACGCACCGACTTACAGTACGAGAGGTACTGGGTTCCATTCCCAGATCTGGCTGGGTGTACATTGGATGGTGTTCTGCATCAGTAGGCTATGCGTAGGGCCCGGTAGTTTTCGCGAAAAGATTTTTGCAGCAATTTGTTTCAGTGTCTTACGTGTGCACCTGCAGCTTTGCTTTGTGGTCAGTGATTGGATGCCGTAACATACAACGTCTGGAGGTTAAACCCGCGAATCACAGACGTGATGTATCACAGTTAACCATGTACTGATTGGCACAGTCAAATGAATAATGACTCTGCACAAAAATACTCTGCCAATAATCATGAAGTTGAGGTGCAGATGTGCACGTAAGACACTGAAACAAAGTGGGGCAAAAATCTTTTCGCGAAAACTACCGGGTCCTAGCTATGCGGCCATTTTAAGTTATCATTAAAATACGCTGTTGCGTTTCGCGGATTTGAAACAGTCTTAAAAAATGTGTATTAGTGTTATAAATCACGTATTCAAACCCCCAGGATATATTATAATTAAATTACATTTTACAAGACATTTTCTAAGCAGAAATATATTTTGTACCTAGCTAGCAAATGGCGAATAGTCTATTGATGCATATATGCATAACACTGTACAATGAGTGTTCGTATAAACTGATTACCAAAAATCGACATAATAAACCTCCACCAAAATACAAATCTACTAAAATTTCACGACAAAAATTGTGGGGGGGGGGGGAGAATGTTTGGTACACTGACTAGGTGGAAGCACTGCCACTGTAAGAAACACACACACACACACTCACGCATACGCACACACCACGCACGCATACACACACATATATAATGAAAAGAAATTAGTCAAACCACTCGCCTCCCCTTCACGGCGATCCGGGTTCGGTCACCGGCGCGGCGGGGTCGGTTCCGGATTTTCGCACATGGGAATCGTGCTGACACTGTTAGACTATACCAAGGGGCTCATTGGCATAGCCTCGGGGGAAGGATGGTGGGGTGCTCGGACATGCGGATATACTGTGTGTTTTATACGGAAGAACTGCGTACATATTTCCAAACAAATACTCGTGTTTTCGTAATTTATATTATTCACTAACTTTTGTGGCGAAGGAAATCCACATATCCGACCGTGAAATTTCTTGAAATCATCTGCGAACCTCCTAAACAAAATTTCAATCTACGGCTAGAACGAGATGTGTCGCTCTGACTAGAACGTGCGTGAGTAACTTATTGTTTCGTAAATGTAACATTCTTCGAAATGCCTCGGTGGTGTAACGATTATGACTAGCAGGATGTACTGATACGATTCAAACTACAGTTGTAAATGTTATGTCATGAATTGGTTTTATGTAACGTGTACGATAATAAAATAAAAGTTGGTTTAAACGCGCCAGAATTTTCATGCTTTTATTATTGATAAGGATTACGTTATATTATGAAACCATTGCTTCCCTTGTAAATGAACTTTTCCGTACATATGCCAGATAATTTCCACAATTATTTCGTATTGTTTGCCTCACTCGTCAAAATTTGCCACACATGTTCTAATCTTTCCTTATATGGAATTCTCAAGGGACTCTTCTTTAAAGAGTTATTTGGACCTTAACTATTTTTTGTTTGAAACACGGAAACGGGATGACGATAAGTCAACTCCAATACGTACAGAGTACTCAACTAGGGTGCATGTTTTTGTAGAAAGTGTTTTTCAATGCGACTGAAAGCGGTGACTATTTCTTTTTGTAACTGTGGAAAGTAGGCCTATGTGTTGAAGTCCAATGCAGGTCTTAACTATCATTTTGCTTTACGAATACGTCTGGTATTTTTCCAGCTGCAGAAATGTCAAAAAGCCATTTTTTAAAACCATTTTTGAGGAGCTGGCAATCCTGTTTTTAATAAGCGGGTGTTATTTGTTAAATTATAGATAAATACTGCTCAACAAACCTAAGTGTGTCCTCTGAAAATATGTAAACTACAGCCCCCCCCCTCTCTGACATACATCACCCTCCTACTCTCCTTTGTCCCGCTACATTCTTCAAGCCAATAGCGAGCAAGTAGTCTGGTCGTCGCGACAAGCAGTGCGTACAGTCACGCCAGCTGTAAAGTGACAAACAATGTGTAGCAGTTGTTCAACCTTTATTTCATTGGTTGCACAGGCCTATTAGACCAACTACAGTTGGTCGCTTACAATATGAATGTAGTGTACATGGAGGGAGGGCCCCAAGACATTCCCCTACACTACTTTCACACGGCGACTTGGGAGCCAAATCTTGAAATGATGCGAGATTATTCCATCACGAATTTTCTCGGAATTTCGTAATGGAATCCATTTTGCTATTCTTGAGTGAAAATAACTTCGAAATGAAATTATTCCATGCGGAAAAATCTCACACGCTCTTGGGGTCGTGAGATGTGATTCCGCAACGCCTTGAAGACGGCAGCCATGACACTTTTATCGTGTATTTCTACCTCGCTCTTTAAAACAGACGAATTAAAGCAATAAAGTATTGCAGAGTGCCCGCGCGTATTTTTAAACTATGTTAATACTTTGCTTGTTTATTTTATAATACACGATCGCAACAAATCATTAATTTTATCATGAAACATGTATGCATAGAACAGAGGTAAAGTCAAGTAACACCTTATTTTTTCTATGGGTAAAGTATAAGTGATGCTATAGCGTAGTGGTAATGGCGCTTGGCTATAATGCTCTGTGAGGAGTATTTTTGAAATTAGGTTCGAGGCGCTTCACCGCCCTCTCCTTTTTTTATGTAGCAAATTCTTTACTCATTTGCAATTTTATCAACGAATTGAAATATTTTTTAATCGTTGTAACGTAATTATTCGAAGTTCCATACTATGTAGACCTACTGTGATTTTACTAACCCTAATGTTGTATAGAAAATTCCGCTCAAGAAATAACCAATAAACCAACTCTTAGTTATCTCTCCTTTTGTGGTGACTTAAATTTCAGTACCTACGAGAAGTGTGCAATACAAAAACAATCTTACGTAGGAAATTTTTTAAGCTTCGCAAACAGTCGTGGTCGTTAAAAAAAGGCAACGTCGTTGTGTACGTAAAATAGAGGCAAGATGGCAGCAGTGTCCTGAATTTCTAATAAAACGACTTGCGAATTAAATGTCTATTGATAAAGACTTTGTACCTATTTGTACGCAATAATATTGCATAACAAAACACGTTGCTTGTTAATTACATATATTTTCTTTATAATTCCGTTTATACGCGTGCGAATATTGCGCGCGACCACAGAACAAACGATTTTTTCCTCCAGAAGGTGCGTTCAGTGCGTCATACAAGTAAAGAGTTCCTTTCACTCGCAGTTTTCTGCCGCGGGAGTGTGACTGGGAGTACGAAACTGAGGAAGATCTCGCACTAAGATTCCGCACTTCGGAATTTCGACTCAAGAATACCATTCTGCCACAGTGAGATAAAGGTTTCAAAGTTTAGTAAGTGAAATTCGGCAATTCGAAATAATCTCGTAACAACTCGAGAATCGACCTCCTGGAAACATTAGCGCTCTTACCTCCCCTACTCGGGGCTACACTTAGGTTTGCCGAGCAGTATTTTAAGGGTTGTTTTTCTCAGATAAATGCATTGTAAACACGTTTAATAGGTATGCATGATGAACAAAAAATCACTTTTCGTACCACGATACAACACAGCTCATGCACAGGTCCAATTGACTTAAGGCCGTGCCTCCGTTTCTACTATTTTCGCGATAAGTAGATAGGGGAAAAATTCGCGAGTTCCCTGACCAGTAGACTAGCCTCCAAGAATATATGCGTATTCAAACAGGCAACAGCAATTCATTCACTGCTCGCTGATACAGTGGTATGGGGCACATTAAAGTATATTGTTATTATTGGCTCAGAGATTTCCTGGGGACGTCATATAAGTAGAGACATGAACTTTTCGCGAAAATAATTTTGCCCCACTTTGTTCCAGTGGCTTATGTGAACGTCTGCAGTTCTGCTTCATAGATATTGGCAGCGTGCCTTTGAACTGTGGCGTTTCTCATTTGACTGTACCAATCACAATAAGGTTACTGTAACACCACACGTCTGTGATTTGCGTGTAAAAACCCCACGACACACGAATGTCAAAACATCCAATCTCTGACCGTGAAGCAAGTCTGCAGACGTGTACACAAGTCACTGATACAAAGTGAGGCAAATTTCTTTTCGCGAAAAGTTCATGTCTCTACATATAAGTAGAGACATGCAAAATTCGCGTTATTTTCTGACAGCAGACTAGACTCCAAGTGGCTATAGGCTCGTTCGACGTCTCCCGCTGGCCGATATTGTCGTGACTTGCCGCGGAGATTGCGTACACGGCAAAGAGGCTAATCCCTGTACGGACATAACACATACGTAAATGACGAACACATAAAAGTTTGCGGCCAACTGAATCGCAGATTATGCTCTGTTATGTATAGGAAAGTGAAGTTTAGTCTGCTATCAAATGATCACGCGAATTAGGCATGTATCTACATATAATTCAAGGGCCAAGTGCGAAAGTGATATGAAATTATAGTTGCTGGAATTCTATCGTGCGCGTTAAAGAAAACTCAAATTTTCCAGGTCCCTATAAATAAGTTTTTTTTTTTCAGCCTAAACTAGACAAGACAACGATGGCCTTGTTCAACACTGCGACAACTCAAAATTAATAGAATTGATACATTGAAGTTTAAATTTTCTTACCGGCTATTAAGCAGCGTAACTTCCCTCTCAAACTGTAAATACAATTATGTTTTTTTTTTGTTCTAAAAATCCATAATTGACAGATGACAAATATGAGAAGCTGTAAGAAATAACTTAAAAAATACTATCTTTTGAGATGTTGACGTCCTGGACTGGGCCATCGAAACACAAATGTGTTTGGAAGATTTCATTTAAATGGTTTTAAACATGTTAATACATTTTTTTTTCAAGACTTCGGTATATTTAACTTCGATTAGTTCTGATTGATTTATTAGAAATCCTTGAAAAAATATCTCTAGTCACGGGAAAAAAAATTAAACAAAAATTATGAACACACGTGTGATATTTTATCTAGTTTAAACTCAAGAAATAACTATCGCAAAACCAGTATAAACGGAAGGAGTATGTGTTTAATACGGTAGGCTGCAACATCTCAGGCAGATAGTTTGCTCCAACACCGCCGCTGTCGTGGACTTCAGATCACGCCAGGCGAACGTTAACGCAGTTAGAACTGTGACAGTAGTTTGGACATGCCGGCAGGCAGGGTAAGCGGAGTAGCGTTAACTCGTTTATACTCGTCGTCGATCATGGGCTTTTTTCCCCTGCTCACGCCGTTTCAACTCTCAAACTTGTTTCTCTTCTCTCTTTCTATCTTCCCTTCCTTTCCTCTAGCTCCTTCTTTGGCAGAAAAAAATCGTGCGCTGTAGCTACTGGTGTTTTCTAACGACTCTACCGATCACCAGTAGGACCCTAACTTACCGCCCCAACAAGAACGAGTAAAACTCAAACAAAATATATGCTCTTTTTATCCCTTAAAACTCTGTTTTCTTAAAGTTTGGACACTATCTCCGAGAAAATATGTTGTACAAGTCTGAATCTATTGAAATCTTAACTACATTTTCATTAAGAACGTACAAAAATATAAGGGTATATATTTTTTTGGAACGTTAAGAGCTTCGGGGCTCAGTAACGGCAACAGTGACTTAACATTTGGTTTGAACGTTATTTTCGCGAAACCATTTATATACTATTTAGGCTTCGTAAATAGAGTCATATAATACATTATCGTTTGAAACTATGAGATCCGAAACACATGACTTCATAACACTGTGTACAAATACAGGGCTACAATTCAGGCTGCGCACTTTAATAAAACGAGAATGAAGTAACCAATTGAAAAATATGTTTTTAATGTAAAGCGCATGCCTTCAGGCACGGTTCATTACTTACTCAAATATTACTATATTTTAAATTTTTATTTAATTGTTTATATTTTTGGTGTCAGTCCAACAGTCTGTTGCGACCATATTAGGCTGACAACAAGAAAAAACACTGCACAATACTACAAGTAAAACATATGTTACAATAATTATATCAAATAATTATTACAAAAATTATACAATTCAAATTGTAAAACGGTATAAAATAGAGAAACTGTATTTAATTACAGAAAGTGTACTACAGAAAGTGATGTCTCCAAGATAAGAGGGGACTGGCGTGGTTTACCTACCTTTCAGACTCTTGTATCTCGGACACACCACACTCGTCAACACTTCTACTTTTATACTATTACAAGCTGGCCGACTGCGGCTTTGTCCGCGTGAAATTATGTAATGCATACAGTAACTCTGGATAAAATATGTGATGAAGGCATTAAACAGCTAGCGTACTCAATAACAGTGAACTATAATGAATCGGTCATTTGAGAAACAACATAAGTCACTTGTCTGCCAAAATGAGTTATGGGTATTATAATTTTCTACAGAGGTAAACACACGTTGTACTATTGAAACCACATAAGTCAGTCGTTACTTGTGTGTACAGCAAGGCGCAGAGCTGTGAGTTCATTTGAGATACACCATTAAGTCACTGACTTATGTTCTTTCTCAAGTAAACTCATACCACTGACTGGTGTTGTGTGACCTACATAAATTTCAACAATTTTTACCAGACGCAGATTATATCCAGGTATTTTACAATGAGGTGTTTGCTTGGCCAACTATTCGTACAAAGTCTTGTATAGATTACGAGACGTTGCACTGAAAAACCAGACATTATTATAAGACCATAAGAACATTACTTGCAAGTCTTACAAAGGTATTTGTGCTTGGACAAACAGCTGCTCTTTAAGTGTGTTGTGGAACATGATGTATTAAATTATAGATAGAAGTGTTATTTTCACATTTTGTTGCAATTTACATTATGCTAATTGTTTCTTGAGGGATATATGTTAACATATATATATATATATATATATATATATATATGTAGCAGTAAAATACAAAATACACGATACAATGCTGTATCTTAATACCGTTTTATAGTACAATCGCCCATTAACTTGTGAAACAACACAAGTCAACATTAAAAAAATGCTGCCGTTCGTACGTATAAACACAAAATCACATTTAATTGCATCTATCATACAAATAACGACAACAGGATTTGTTGAGTAATGCTTGCAACGATTTATAGGTCAATATTTATCAATTTAAAGCTTCAAATACAGCTGTTTACTTGTGAAGGAACATAAGTCAAATATTTGAAATTTGCATTGTTCTTACATAAGACAGAAACAATTTTCATTGCAACCATCATAAAAGTAATGTTATAAAGCATTTTCAGTAATTTTTTTTGCAAATTTTTCAATAAGTTAACTTTCAGAATTACAGCGTTTTTTTTTTTTTTTTTTTTTTTTTTTTTTTTTTTTTTTTTTTTTTTTTTTTTTTCACTTCCTGAAAAGTGGACAATATTTACTTATGTTGTTTCTGAAATGACCGATTCAAATTGTCTTAGCTCAGTGTAAAGAGCGCGCGCAGTATGCTCGTATGATGTCATAGTAATTCCCATCGCAATGTCTTGCACGGGATACGAACCCGTAACCCCTCCCCTCCCACACCTCAAACTTTATACAATACCTGAGTGATTGATTATAGGCAGTGCGTGATAATTCTTTCGTGTGTACAGGCTACAGTCCAAAGAGGTTTTATTTAGGAGTAGGTTAAAAAAAAATTTTTGAATTATTTCTCTTTTTTTTTTTTTTTTTTGGGAGACTGTAACATTTTACTGCTTTTCACATCCTTAATTTTCGAATTTCATAAAATCCTGAATTTAATTTGTAGATATTTACATAAGCTTCATTCTTATAAAAAAAATATCTTGATATCTCAACGGGTATAAGCGGTACAGATAATTATTTGAAAACACGTTTTATTTTTTTAACAGCTTTCAAGGACGAATTTTAGAGAATCCTGAAATTACGTTCTTGATGTTTGCGTAAGATTTATTTTAAAGCAAAAACCATTTCAATATTTCCACTGGTTTAGGAGATAAGTGGGATTAATTAAAAACACGTTATATTTTTTAAAGAGCTTTCAAAGACGAATCTCGGAAAATTCTAAGAATAGTTTTTAGTTATTTACTTAAGCACTAATTTAATGAAAAAAAAAAAAAAACCTCACTATCTGAAATGGTTTTGGAGAAATCACGGATTAATGAAAAACCCATTTTACGGCTTTTTATCCACTTAATTTTCGAACTTCGCAAAATCGAAAAATTCGCAAATATGCATTTATTTGGGCAGTAATATGAAGTTAAAAACATTATGACAGCTTTCCCGGTTTATGAGATAAGGGATTCTTTGAAAATACATTTCACCCCTTTTCACCCCCTTAATTATAGAATTTCGAAAAATCCATCCTTAGTGGGTGCCTACGGGGCAAGGGATGCTTCCCTCAAAATTTCATGGTTCTAGGTCCAGCGGTTTGGGCTGTGCGTAGATGAGTGAGTGAGTGTGTTAGGATACTTAATTTTATATATAAAGATTATACTATAAAAGGAATCAGAGATTGTAAAGCCGTCAAATAGATTCACTGGAAAAAATTTTTTGTGTAGCCGAATTTTTTCAAAACAAGGAATATTATAATTTTGTCTCAATGTTTCCATACCAAAAGACATTTATTTTTCGTGTTCAACAATACTGAAAAAAAATAAAATAAGTGCTGCATCAGAATCAATTTTTTTGAGTCCGGCAACACCGCTTCTGGCTCAGTGTTCTCATTCCCCTCTGTTCCTTTTCTGTTCCCAGCCGTATGTGCCTTTCACGTGTCCTTGGTTCAGAGACGAATCTAGGCTTTCCTTCGCCCGGGTAAGAATTGAGATCTGCTACCCCCTCCTCTCCTCTCCTTCCCCTTTTTCCATCAGTCCAATCAACCCAACAGTAATGAACGTATCTTGCATACGTTGTTTTACCCTCGCGTAATAACAGTATAAAATTATACTGGATATACATAAAACCTGTACTTACTAACTACAATTAGTAGTGTTTTAAGTGTGCATTCTAATTATAAATTCTGAATTTATAACATTATATGGTGTTCAAGGTTAATACAAATAGAAAAATCAAACCTAGATATTTTATCTTTTTTACACACATTTATATTTCATTCCAAAGTAATAATTTTCGGCACCACCAGCGCTCTCCTTCTAACCCGGCGTCAGGGTCAGTCTGCCCTTCCTCCCCCCCCCCCCAGATCCGCCCCAGCGGCCTGGTCACGTACTATGTTTCGTTATAACTGCTGCTTGGGGAGGAATATTTACTAATTCCCGTTTTTGAAGTCGCTTCTGCGCTGGTTGTGCCAAGGATTAATTAACAGGGCGCTAAACAGATGCAGACATTTCGGAATGCTCGTCGTATTGCGCGTGTACCTAGCTCACCACTTCATTGTTGGTTTTACCGATATTGCGTGGAGTTACGGTAATATGGAACCATTTTGTTGTTTGTCAGGTTTGCAGTCCACGTAGGAGGGGGGTTGGGAGTTTTGAAGAAAGGAAAGGGAGGAGGAAGAAGTTCTTCAAACCTAACATTAATATAGTACAACGTATGGTCAATATTTAATGGTGACGGTGATATGTGTTTAAAGTAGATTTTAAAGAAAAACGTAAAGAGTGAGTTATAGTCACCATCTTGAATTTTTCTATTTTGTGTCATAACTTTTCTTCTGGATAAATTAACAGAACTTCAACTTAAACACAGAATATAATACATATTAATATAATTTTAGACACCATAAATCTTTATTTTCCGTTACTGTTATTACAGGACAAATTGAATGTCTAAACTAATTACATTTAAGAAATCACTACGACTCCTAATCAAAGATAATCCACCATATACTCCACGGAAGGAGTGGAGTTACCACACTTACGTTGCATTACATTTTGGATTCATAGTTACGTCTTTTAAACGAAAGCAAAATAAGTAAGAACTCACGGGAAAGTTTCCCTTGCGTTATTACAATAAATCAAACAGTTCCTGTAAACTCAGTAACGTTTTGTGGAAGTCGAGTATTTGTTATGTAGTTAACATTAATCACACTAAAGAATATTAAAAAGTAAAACTAAACATTTATGTGTACAATGTGTACCTTGCTTCGTTAATAGAAATGTGGACGAACATAATATTGTATTGTGGTATATTTATGTCAGTATGGTTTATGTTACTAATTTTGGAAATGTTTACATGAAGATCTACATGTTATTCGCATAGTTACAGTTTTAGAGAGAAGGATGCTCAGCGTTTAAGACATACGATTCTATCGCGTTGGCTTTCTTTACGGTTACTCTAATTAAATTAAAATGTACGTATTGAAGATTTTTGTAAACAGTTCTCATTATTGTTGCATTACTGCCACAGTATATTGATATTTTTTTCTTATTTAAATAAACGACCGTGACTTATATGTATCAGTAATACCATCTTATTGCCGACTATAATTCTTACTCATTAATGAGTGTACGTTTAGTTAAAAAATATAACTAAATATTACATATATGTAGATGACTTAATATGCAACGAACTGGTACAAAAACGTACTTCTAAACTTGAGTCATGAACAACACACTATAACAGCCAACAGAATTTGTTCATAATCGCTACTGTGATACAAGTGTGAGTACAGTCACTAAAGAATGACGTCATAAATGACTGCCAACATATCCGTAGTCAACCAAGCGTATTTCAAGGAGCGTGTTATTCCTTAAGGGCGTTGTCTATCCAGAACCCGGGCAACAGCGTGTAACATTAAATTACGTGGGACCGGCCTCCATAGCGTAGTCGCTTTGGAGTTGGTCTATGGTGCGAGAGGTCATGGGTTCGAATCCTGACTCGGGCATGAAAATTGTGTTGTCACTTGACGTAACGTAACCCTCATCGGCTCTTAAGACCTCTTTAATAAAGGGCCGTAAAATCCTGTCACCTCACATATTATGTTGGATTAATTCACCTGTCTAACTTACTAACATGCCACTTATGACTTTTCTGTTCATCTCAGTGTGGCCAACATTGATATATGGTCTTGTAGGCTGTTTTATTAATATCCTGAATACTATGGGTATTTTCATGCTAAAAAAAACTATCGAAAACACCTACTCATAAGTTTTCCCACGTTGTATTCCTGTAGCAGTGTTTTTCTCTTCTCAATGCAGAAAAAGCATTTTTCGTATTTTTATGATTACCAAGAGCCTCGCCTGGAGGACGGGCTAGCGACGACGGCAGTGCAATCAGGTCAGGGGTTGCACAAGACAAGGGCCTCAGCGATTCTCCCCACCTGCACTGAAGTGTGATAATATAACGCAAAGTATCGAGGGAATTGGGGTCTGTCTCCATCAGGCTTTCCAGTCGTCACCAGTTCGCCCAGGATGGTCCTGGGTCGAGACCCACGACGTGCCGCCGTCCGTCGATAGCCGAACATAATCATCAGCAGCCTCCGGCACATCATGTTACGGTGAGGTCTAAGGTGTCTGAAGGGTCGCCCATCATAGAGTATAACAACGTAATTAACTAAACAGCCGCTCCCCTCCTATCTAAATTAGGTAATATAACTTTGTAGTGTTTCTTAAATGTATACTATGTAGAGTAAGGCCACCGTAATTAAGTAACCCTCACCCTTAACTTAACAGCTTAACTAGTTTCAGTATAAAGTGCCTACCTCTGAATACAGCCACCCAACCACTTAATTCATGTGTAAAACAGGCTAAAACAATAGTTTCATAACAGAGTGATATGATACAATAAAACTGAACCCTCCATCTTATGTAATTTTCTACGCAAATCACTATACTTGATCTGGTCAGGGCTCTGTGGTAAGCAGCGGCTTTTAAGAAATAAGGGTACATTGATACACTGCTGTGAGTGGACATCAAATTGAGCCCACGTGTCGTAACTCATAATGTATTGGTTTAAGGACTCATGTTTTCTAGACTTTTAGCCGACTTTCATACTAATGGGTATTTCTGTAAAACAACCAACAACATACACTTTACTTCAATATCTCGGACATTTATTCTTTGTATACTTGTTTTATCCTTTCAGTAACAATTTTTCTTAAATTAATTTGTGACTGTTAACATAATTTTGTTTAACTATTTCTGTAGAACTAGTTTTGTTTTGGTACTATATGTACGAAACGTACAATTATAAAGCTTCAAAATTAAACTTTTTTAATCTGACAAATATTAGTCAGTTAAGTGAATCTGGGCATTCCGATTGAGTTATTACGTACATAAGTTTTGCAATTTGTTGTCTTATCATGATTATTTTTTAAAAAGGTTAACATTATTTATCAAAATTTGTTTCTAACACGAATGAATAAAACTTCAAACAGGTATTAGTTATCTTCGTCAGAATTGTAAGTAAAATTATTGTACAGTTAAGAAAGTGTAATACACAATTTTCTTCCACTTACAGGGAAGGTAACAGAAAAATAACACTAAAAGTAATCTGCAAATGCAATGGGTTATCTGTTTTGTTGATAGAAATATGTCATTAAATATAATATCAACATTTTTTTTATCAAGTATTGAACCTAGTGACACATTGCTATCTCAATTCAAAATTGATTTAGTCAGGTATGTATTTTGACATCCCTTTGTAATTTTTATAATTTGATTAAAACTGTTGAATAAATTTAGCTTTTCTTGCATCTGGAATACGATTTATGCGTTCTTTCATTTTTATTTAATATTGGTGTATAATATCGATGATATTTTGTATATTCAGTTCTGCTCGAATGACATACTTTAGCTCTTCCTTCATTATGGTATATCTAGCTGAATATCTAAAGAATGTTAAAAATTTAATAAGTTTTAAATCCAACGGGCAAATCAAAATAAAGCTTGATAGATGTTGTTGCCGGTAGGCTGTTAAGTTAATTTTAATGGTATATTTTTAATTGTTTACAAATAATGGACATGCGAATTGGCAGTTTCTGTGCTATAACTATCTTTATGCGCAAATTTTGAAAGGAAGAACATTAAGTTTTTAATTGTTTCTGTTTTAACGTTCACAGTGACTTAACTATGGTTTATTAACGAATTTTTTACGACATTATTTGCTTTATATATTAAAATTTGCCAATCCAGTGTGTAAAATTTGCCGTCATCCTTTGAAAGAAAAAAAATTTGAGCTCAATCAATCCAAAAGATGGTTTCACTCCCTTAGATTTATTTAATTGCCAGGAAAAGTAGTGGTAAATAATGCAATTTAAATCACTAACATCTGCGTTCAGGCATTCTGACTTTCCCAAATTATTCGCTTCGCGAGTGAACTGGAACTCTATTCTCTTTTACTTTTATGCACAGTTTGTGTCAATATTGAAAATAAGATGCTAATTATCAATAATAAACAAATGAACTTACCGGCACTGGTAAGACCATGCTAGGTAGTTTTAGTTCACATTGTTGCAAAAAACTCAAAACAATTTTTAATGGAATGCTTTGAAAAAAATTCAAAACCAAGGGCAGCCATATTATTTACAGTTCTATGTAGGCGTATCGCAAAATAATTCACCGTCCGTTGACAAAACATTTTTGTTTGATTTTGGCTTAATTTCGTAACAACATTTGTTATATTTTGGGTGCAAAAATGTGAAAACTATGAGGTTTGTTGCCACCAAAAAGTAGTTTAAAAAATTATGTATTTTTGTGATAACACAATGTAGGGTCTTTGATATGGAAATTATGTTGCTTTTAATAATATTTTCAAGATAACTTCAAAACTACCAGACGTGGACTCGGCAACACTGTAGTTGTGGAGTTAAGTTCACACTACTGATATGATGAGAAACACAATGGACGCCTTCGATATTTCCCGCCAACATGAGGCAAGAAGTAGAATTTGTTGCGTCATGTTCCACTTATAACTCCCAGGACATATTCCCGGAGAATTTGTGAGCGAAAATGCTTGCCACTTGGCCCGACCCACACACACACACATTCTCTACCGACTTCTCTTCCCTTAGCAACTTCTTTTCGGCGCGACGAACAAAGTGTGCCAACATCTGCTGCGGGGCTGTTTCAGACTCTGAAAAATCTCTTCCGCTTCCCCGCGCCGACAGAGAGGGCCTAGCGCCTGATGCAGTCGAGTCAGGGGTGATAAAATTCCTTTCCCGCCAAGATGGAAGGATTTCTTTCTCTCTCTCTATCTCTTTCTATATCTCTCTCTCCTTACCCTGCTTTTGTAGATCTGGGGGAACAACGACTTCATTCCTCTGTCTTTCCCTTCCTTTCATGCTCGTACCATTGTGGCTACACACCGTAAATCATCCCTTTCTCTCATTATCTTACCATTTGCAATCGTTGAATACAGCGTCATTTGTGCGCGCTGTGCAAGTATTACAATTCCTGCGTTCATTGTAATGACACTGTGAGGCCTGCCATGATCTACTTCGATTTCATTGTTCTCGTAGAATGGAACATTTAAAATCGTCAACGTGAATTGTTCAGTCCGGTTTATTGATAGTATATTGATATACCGATTCTCTTCGACTACAGAATTTTAAGAAGTACTTAACAAGTTGTCGATAAATTGATTTGTGTTAAAATAGTTTTTTAAACTTTATCACTTTCTTGCAAACAACTTTCCTGCACGTAACACAAATATAATTTTTTTCAAAGACTTATTTACATGTCCACTAAGGAAAATGTATTTACTTGAAAATTGAGACTTTACGTCCTCCAAGTTGATTGTACAGTCTCTACACGTGCACTAACGAGGTGTTTACTCGACCGTCAAACATTTTTAACGTCTTTATCTTTGCTGACATGCTGTGACGTGCTCAGATATTGTCGGTATCGTTCCTTTAAAAAAGGTGATATTTGTAAGTCTTGTACGAGAGTTATTATGCCGTGTACCGTACTGGTGTCCCGAAAGTAATGGAAAGCATTTTGTCCTAAAAAACTAGCGAATTTTCTCTTTTACTTCCGAGGTGAAACTAAAAACTAAAATTTACTGTGTGTATACGGAACGCTGTGCTCATATAAGGATCGGCTTCACTTTCTACATTTGTTTAGTTTACTTTTAAGTTTTCCGAAATTTTGAGATTTAAATCTTCAATTATATAACAAATCCTATTAACCTTGTGCTACAGTACAGATATTGCGATTCATTTCTTAACTTGTAGTTTAGCAGCAAACAGTGTAACAGTTTTTTTTTTTTACTATTTTACTTGTCAGATTGCAGTTAATTATGCGGTAATAGTTCAGCACAAGGTAAATAGAATTTGATAAATAATAGCATGTGTAATATTTTTCTTCTCAGATAAAAAAAAAGGCTCAAAGTAATACAATTTAATGTGGTGACTAATGCCAAGCATGGAGGAACGGGCTGTGACAGGAACGAATGCGAGAAAATTTTCCGTGTTTAAAACAGGAGGTGGTTTGTTTGCACGGGGTGATCGAAAAGCTGGGCTGATCATAGTTGAAAGTAATGGTGGACGTGAACCTGCTGATAACAGCGCTGCTGTGGAACTTGGCAACAATGCCCAGGGCTGACTGTTATTGGATGTGAGTTCGGACGGGCGAGTTCATAGTTCATCTACACTACAAAATTCATCAATTGAAGGCTTCAGGAAAACTGACTGTCATTTCACGGAAAATTATTTAAAGAAATAACCTTCTGTTGTTTAATGCATAGAACATTATTAACTGTTTGGTTCTACAGTTGCAGTTCTTATAATTACAAAAAATGAATTAGTTGATTTGGAGACTTTTATGAACAATGTAGTGCCTATAATTAAAGGAAATTTTGCTGATAACAGAAGTGTAAACATCGTAACTTGATCGTAGGTTTTCATAAATATCAATATTATAAAGTGGAATGACATTGCTTTGTAAAATATCTGTGATGTAAACATACATTTAACCAACTTTTAATCTTCTGTTGAAAAGTAATGAGCAGGCAGTCCGTACACCTAATATTCCGTACTCATCAATTACTTTCACTGTACCGCATAACAGTACGGCACCCTTCAAGTAAAACAAATGTCCAAATATTTAAATAGGTATTTTACAATACGTAACCTCATGTTTAGCAGATTATATATTTAGGCTGTCAATAGGGATATTTGCACACACTTTCAAAGAGTGCGTAATTTAATAAAAAAAACATGCTCCCTGTGATCACGTGTCGTACGTCTGTGCCTACGCATAGACACACACTTTCTGAACATTGTTGCTTCTGCCAGCCACTTTCGATGCTCTCTTACTTACTTTTGTCTAACCCTTTCTTCGATTTTTAAGGGAATTCATGGTTTCCCGTGGATTAATGATTAAGTGTCTCGGTGTCTTTCAATTTCACAGCAAGAATATATATTTTCGTAATGCGAAGTTAGTAATAATTATGGACAGGAAAATTTCCCAAATTCAATTACCTGCATGTTAGAATGCACTGTCATATGCATACTCAAGCCCCCACTAGCCAGTGGTGAATCCAGCATTGCGAGAAGGGGGCCTATGCCTTAAGAAGTGTGTATACATATACCTTAAGCCCCGGTATCCGGGGGTCCTCCCCCGGGAAAATTTTGATTTTAGAAATGCAAATTGGTGCTTTTTAAGGAGTTTACACACAAACCATTTAATTTCATAAGTAATACAATTTTAAAATAAATTATGTCTTAAAAGAATATAGTGCTAATAAAAATTAAATTAAAACAATTAAAAAAGAAAATAAATATGACCTTAAAAAAAGGGGGGGGGTGCATGCCCCCCTTAAATCCGCCCCTGCCACTAGCTGCTACTCAGTGGAACAACAGACAATGAGCAAATAGATGGGGATTCAGTATACATAGAATAGTAGAATCTAACATGAAGGTCATTGAATTCGCGAAATTTTCCTGTCCCTAGTAATAGTTTTTACAGTATATTCAAATCACGTCACAACTTCAAAGCTTCTTTTCGCCCTTGTTGGTACCTATTTTTTCCTCGAAAAGTTTAATTTCATATTTATTTTTCATTTGGCCTACGTGTAATTAATGTTAAAGTTTACACGTGTTTTAGCGTTCCAGATCACGAGTTGAGTACGAGGTCTCGAGCATTCTTTCCTACCCGTCCAGAATTTTAGCCTTTAATTCGTCCGCGGTCTCCCGACGAAAACCTGCAGCTGTTCCTTGGTTTTCCTGGTTTTCCGCTGGCACTGACAATTATGCAATATACAAATATCAATACAAATAACCTCAGTTTTATTTAGTTTCAATTCATGACAACAAAACGCAGTTTTACAAAGTGCAAATCCAATACAAAATTCTGTCATGAAATGTTCTTATTTTGTGTGCAAATTGCATTTAATGGTAATTGATAATAGTAATTTGAGTATGTTATTGTTAATTGTATTTTGAGTAGGTTATTTTTCCATAAATCTAAGCTATCGTGTTCACTCACATTATACCACATTTCTGTAACCTGTTATAGAAAACAACCGGCCTAGAACCACTTTATGGGTTCTTATTTGCTAAACATATCTTGAAAACAAAATTGTTCATATGATACAATAGGTGGGATTTTATTCCTTCTATAGTTTCGTTTTTCATAAATAAAGTATTAATGTAATTAAAAGGACGTAAGACATGTAATGAAGGTTTTTAAAAGTCGATATTAGATCATTCAACGCAAAATTATTTCAGAATTCAACGTATAGTACAATTATGAACTAAAAGGATGTTTATTCAATTCACGGATTCCTTCTTTAATCTGAAATTTTAGGAAAATGACGCGAAATACAATTTACTGGCGAATTTACCGGGTAGCTTTAAATATTTACAAGGCATGATTTTCGGTATTGTTTTAAAGATCTGCATTGATGGATTTTCCTGAGAGCACGGACTTGATTTTGCTGTATACTTTTAAACAACCGCATTGTAGGATGTATTCTCATAAAAGCACGGTCCACGCATAAGCCAATTCCTTGGCGGAAGTACTATTTTTTGCAACCATACCAGGTATTATATAACTGTCAGAGATGAATTTGTGTAAATTTTTCTTGTAAATGGTGCAGTCTAGGCACTTGAAATAAGATTACGTTTTACCCTAACTTAGAATCAATGAGACAACATGAAATCATCACAAGACTTGAAGGCAACACTGTTGTATGCAAAATAAGGTGGTTATTCTTTTTATTTTCGTGAAGGGAACGTGTTTGAAGGGTGATTTCTTTACAGGCTAAACCAATCACATAACTAACAATGTCTACAAAATCGTAAATTTACTTTATGCCATTTCCCTTATTTCGACCAAATATCGTTCTTAAACAGGATTTTTAAGGGTTTATACCTCCTTGCGTCTTTATATTGCGTAGAAAGGTCCTACTTATTTTCTATCAAATTTTTTTTATGAAGAATAACCTCCTGAAATATAGGTGTTCAATTTCCTCGTATCTTGTACAGTATATAATTAAAGTTTTTTTTACGAACAAAATATTCCGGGAGTCAATTTCTTGAAAACAGAATACTTGAAAAATACCAGTGTATGCGGTTTAAATACGGGGTATTCTTGCTTGATAGATATCACGAGAAGTCTCGGACAATGGTTAATCATACGTCGTATAAACTCTACTTTAGAACAAGGTTCTGGATTTCAAGGGCCGAGGTGGCCGAATAATCAGCCTCCCACCGAGGCGATCTGGGTTCGATTCCCGGCGGATCGTTTCCCAGATTTTCTCACGCGGGAATCGTGCTTGACGATGCCGCTGGTCAGCGGGTTTTCTCGGGGATATCCCGTTTTCTTTCCCGCGCTGCTCCATACTCACCTCATGTCACCTCTCACCAGCTCTCAAGACCTCGATGTTGAGCGCGGAGCAAAATCTCTCAGTCTCTCACTCGCCGTTTCAAAACAGAAAATGCTGACGTGCTATTTGCGACATGAGCCTGTCTTACACGCGGTGGAGTGCCGTTGCTGGGAGAGAGACAGGCAGGAAGAGCAGGTTAGCATGCGATGCGTGGGAAAGTCATTATCCTCGCAGCTGAACCGTAGAAACCTCAGGATTTTCTTTTGCGCACGGGGGACTCCACAGTCTGTGTGCCCTTAACGAGAAGGTTTCCCGCTACACAGTCCGAGCTCATACAACTTGCCTACGCAACATAAGCTTCACATATCTGACTAAATTGTTTAATTCATACTACAACACAACTATTAAAGTTTGTGTTTCTAGACAATATTGCTTGAACTCGAATGACTAGAAACACTTAAGCTGGATTCACAACCACATTAACGTACGTACGAACACACCCACGTACAAGAAGTATTAGGAATTGCATTCCAACAATATTTAATCTAGACATGCGCGGAAATTGTTCATGTCAAACAAAACGTCGGTAATAGATAGTTGTAATTTATTTTGATTTTTCGAAGCGAATTAAATAATTTATGACCACGAGATAAACAATTTCTCAATATAAATTAATATTTAATTGAGTCTTACATTTGCAATGCTACATTCACAACCACCATTTAGCTTAGGTACGTACAAAATAGAAAGTTCATCAACTCTGTTACGTGGGTACGCATTCTACGCGAGGATGTGAAATGCTAGCACGCACATTCGGTGTTTCTACTTTCACACGTTCGTACGCGTGTACGGTAAGTGGTAGTTGTGAATCCATCTTTATTTGCCGAGGGAAAAATTGACTGTCTTCTTGGCTTGAATGTAACATTTCCGTTTGTAACGTTCCTCTTTCGTTGTTGTGTGTCTATCTGACTGGACCAATGACAGCTCTGGTGTATCACTAGAAAATATTAGTGATTCGTCAATAAAAAACTACATACACTCTAAATCTAAATTAGTGAATATACACTGATTCACGCCGATGGGTGGGGCAGTTTCAACAAACTGAATCAGTGTAAAATTACTGTGAAATCTGTGACTATTCACTGATTCCGATAAAGAATTCCAACATTCCAGAGGCAAATTAGTGAGTGTCCACAGATTATCCAGTAATTTTTCACTGCTTTAATATGTGAAATGTTCTTTGAAAACAACTGAAAAAAAAAAACTGTGCATATTTACTGATTCACGTGTGAGATGCTGGTACTCTTGAAGGAAATCGGTGAATATTCACTAATTAAACAGTGACTAAACCACTTTAATCAATAAAACTAAACTGCTCCGTCAATCAGCGTGAATCAGTGAATATTCACTAATTCAGATTTAGAGTGTAAGTATCCTTCAATCATAGCAGTTGCAGGTAGATACGTTGTTCTGCAGAATACGGTGGTACGAAGTATTCTTGCGTTTATTTCTATTTTACGACATGCGTTCAAACACTTCAGCGGCTACAAATAACTCCTGTGCATGGATCCTGCTTGTCTGATCTTAACTGTTCCGTCCTTTATGACCTCGCAGTCGACGAGTCCTACCAACTTCACAATGAGGCGAGTGATGAACATCCGTTCTGAAATGTTCTGCCCACTGAGAACCTCCGACACACCAGATGATTTGGAGAGCACTATATAAGATGGGTACCATGTGAATCATGCAGTAAATTGGAGATGAAAAATATTACGGAAACTTTGAACGCGGCCTGACAGAGTAGTATAAGTGTGCTATACGGACTCTATATTTTTTTTCACTCGAATTTTATTTTCAATTATTAAACGCAAACATTATGCTTTGTACACACGCAATATGCCCCAAAACATTCACACCACCAGTTGTACCATTTGATAAAAAATAACATATATATCTCATTACTAGGGCTCGGTAGTTTTCGCGAAAAGATTTTTGTCCCACTTTGTTTCAGTGTCTTACGTGCACACCTGCAGCTCAACTTCATGATTATTAACAAGAGTGTTTTCGTGCAGAGTCATTATTCATTTGACTGTGCCAATCAGTACATGGATAACTGCCACACATCACGTCTGTGATTTGCGAGTTTAACCTCCAGACGCTGGGCGTTACGGCATCCAATCACTGACCACTAAGCAGAGATGCAGGTGTGCACGTTAACCCTGTAACAAAATGCTGCACAAATTTTTTCGCGAAAATTACCTGGCCCTACTCATCACTAGAGATATCCCAAACATTATTTTGTGTCAACTTACCCTTGACAACCACGTAGTTTCTCTTAATGTGCCTGACTGGGCGACACACGTCTGACAGTCAGTAGCTGTCTGCAAACCAGTAACAGGCATAAAATATTGCAATAGTGGGATTCCTATTGGCTCAGTCGAATTGGATAGCATCTCCACATTCAAGAAAAAGCCAATGAGCTTTTGATAAGCTGAACGTATGTTGAAACCCAGCGAAGTGTCAAATTTTCCCGCGATACTCATCACCAATTTCTAATTCCATTTACGTCCACTATACAACACAGGTACTTACACTGTCTGGATAAACACAGCCCGGGCTCCCACATCATCACACAATGCCAATGTCTTCCAACAAATTATATCTTCCACTTGCGCGGCCCCCGCATTCCAGCGCTGCATACATAATGTCACCCCTCACCAGGCTACAGACCTAAATGTTAAGTGCTGACTAAAATCTCTTTAGCCAATAAACAAAAAAGGTGCAATAAAATGGCGACACTGATGGACAAAGACAACGAGGACAGCTGACATGAACACAGCGTATCAGTAGGGACCCCTGTTTTTCGCGAAAATAATTTTCCCCAGTTTGTTTCAGCGACTTACGTACACATCTGCAATTTTGCTTCATGGTTATTGGCAGCGTGTATGCGCGAAGTGCCGTATCTCATTTGACTGAACCAATAAAAAAAAATTTCCTGCAACAACACACGCCTGTGATTTGCCGGTAGAATCACAAGGCTCGTGGCAGTTAAAATATCCAAATCGCTGACAACGAAGCAGAACTGCATATGTGCACGTAAGGCATTGAAACAAAGTGAGGAAAAATTCTTTTCGCGAAAAACAGGGGTCCCTACGTATCGGTTACAGTTTCCGAAACGTCGCATTTTGCTTTGTTGCAAGCAGACCAATGCATTTGTCTGCGTTTTTATTGTCAGCTTTGTTACTGCGAACAGTTATTGGGTATTTGTGTTCGTTGGCCCTTCGCTTTTCTCAAGGTGTTTGTGTGTCTGTTGGGTCGTCTACCAACAGCAATTTTTCCGTTCCTTTTGTTTTTCTGTTTGTTGTTGTAATTTATGTGTCTGCTGTTTCGTTCGTTCGCCACTTACAGACAGAGTACCTTTCGTTAAATTATCAGAGTTTTTTTCTTCCGAACTGACCACAATCTTTCTTGGTTGGTTTTCTGTACATATCTGTTACTTTGTGTCAATTTACTTCCTTGTTCTCTTGTCTGTAACTCACTGACTGAATACTTTGCGGAATTTCGTGTGTTTTTCTTTGTTTGCCAGTCGCAATAAAATATTTTTGGTGGTTTACTTGTCAGTTTGTCGATGCTCCTTAAGGGCGTCAAAGTGAGGAATAATCGTAATTTTATATTTGTATGAAATAGTATTAGTAGAGACACTGGAAAATCGCGAAAATGTTTAGCATAGTCTCCAATAAACTATAGTATATAAACCGTGACACGTGTGAACAGTTTTGGGGCGAATCACACACGCTGTGTGTCCAAGCTGTGCAGTTCTAACTGGGTTTATTGAAGAGAGAAACAATGCTTCAAATAAACTATAGCCAATACAGATACTAAATATTCAGTA